>JAIUZE010070654.1:0-46853 GCA_022085475.1 Heliosperma pusillum | reverse complement strand
GTTTCGCATCCAAGACTCGGTCTTACAAAGAAAACGCCGAGTACCCCAAATTCGGTAGATCAATTCACGAAAGAGGCGGAAAAGAGCTCAAGCCTCATACCAAGCGGTACGCTACATGCAAATAACACCACCTCGCAAGTACACAACATTTGACGGCCGGGTCGATCAACGCATAGCGTTAAACTCCCAACAACGTCGTCGTATGCCCACTACACATGCATTTAAGCAGTAGGATACCTCTCCGTTCCGACATTCCAGCCTTACGAACGGGAAGGTAGCCAAGGGAATGAGAATAAAAAGCACAAGACAAAATAGTGCTCAAACCGACTCATTTGTAAAAACCGACTCAAAGTGGGGACATATCGAAAACCGTCACAAAACATGTGATACATGCGAAAGAGATATCAAATATTCAAAACATGAATATTATAAGACATTACGTAAAATCATATGATAAACCGCTCATGCGAACTATTATAAATTACGAGTTTTAAAAGTCAAGGGAAAACAACACAGCCGTGTTGCAGGCCGGGCAGGAGACCGGTGGCCGGTGGGCCGGCTCAGAACACAGGCAAAATCCCAAAAAAAGAGAAAAGAGGTCTGGGCCGGTCAGTCGACCGGCGGCCGGTCGACCGGCACAGCCAATCACACCAAAATCAAAACTTCAATACTGATGTGTTCCAGGCCGGTGGGTTGACCGGTGGCCGGGTGGCCGGCCTGGAGCACCACTTCATACAAATTCTCAATTTCCAAAGGGGTTTCTGATGTGTTCCCAGCCGGTGGTCAGACCGGCGGCCGGTCGACCGGCTGGGATCACTTCTTCACCCGTGAGCTTCCAAAGCTTAACCAATTCATTTCAAAACTCAATTATACTTCCAATAATCATCAACAATCAACATATATCATCAATATTCATCATATAACATCATTCATTAATCATAACATGGTATCTAAACTTCCTAATCGTAATCTAATACGATTTTCTAGCATATAAAAATGTAAAACACGTAAGTAAACCGGAGTACCTTCACGTTTACCTTTAAGGTCTTTTTAAACGGTTTCTAAACCTTCCTAGTCTCCACCTACAAACAATTAGATAGTAAAAGATGAATATCATCACCTTGAGAAAGACGGATAATTTAAAAAGCGAGAAAGACGGTAATTTTATTACCAATACGGATAGAGGAAGCTAAGAGGGGAAGAATAAGACGAACTTACGTGAATTCCGTCAAAGAACGAATGCTCTAGGATGATTCGAAGATCGAAAAATGGATGGAGGCAAGGGTTTGGTCTTTCTTAGAGAGGAAGAAGTGTTTGTGTTTGATTTTGTGTTTGTGTAGGAAAAATAGGTTAAGGAGTATGAGTGGATATGAAGGGAAAAAGTCAACGAAAGTCAAAGACGGTTCCAAAGTCAAGAAAAGTCCAACTCGACTCAAAAGTCAAGAAAAGTCAAACTCGACTCAAAAGTCAAGAAAAGTCAAACTCGCCTTAAAGACGGGATTTTCATGAATCTCACAGAAATTCCAAATACGAACTCGGAAATTCTAAATTCGACTCGAAACATAAAAAGCTAATTTAAAACTTAAATTCGCTGAAAAGATTTCGTAAAATATTTCTACTAGAAAAATAGGGTACATTTCCGGGTGTTACAATCACCCCTCCTTTTAAAAAGTTTCGTCCTCGAAACTTGAGAGTAGAAAACAAAAGTTATTAAGGACAAGAATCGGTTTTCAAAATTAATACGAAAACTCTTATAAGGGGAATATTTATGAAACGAGGTTCATCTCGAAAATGGTTTAAGGAAAATTCTTCATAAGTGCGAAACTTACTTACGGATCACAAGAATGCTCGTCGCGAACGAGAACTCAAATTATCCAAATCAAATTAATGTCGAAATAGTGAAATCGAAATTCAAAACAACGTTAGTCAGTGCAGACTAGTTATCAGACGTCTCCAATAACAAGTGCAAACATTCAACCATACGCAAAATCCAAATATAAAAGTAAAAGAAATCCATTTTCTCCAAAAAGAGGGAACACAAACCATCTTTAGAATTCTTTGAAACATTAAATTTGAAATATAATATGGAAATTTGAAGTTTTCTCAAAGATAAACTCAAAATAACACGACATTACACGTACATAGAGCGACTCGAACATAAAGTTCACAAATCACGATAACAAAATATATACAAAACACGCAAAAACGAAACAAATTGAACTCTTAGGAATAGGAAGCTGACAATAAAATCGGCAGGAAGATCTACAAGGATTCGACATCACTAACTCTACTAATAAACCAAATCCTCGAGAGAATCAATTTACCCATTTTGCAACTCAACATTTTCAATCATCCGAATTCCTACAAAAATACTTCATAATCATGAAACTTCGAGTAACAAATCCCAATTATTCAAATCCAATTAGAATCTACTGAGGTCCATCGGCACGGTAGACTCCACAACTAACCACCCAAATGAAAATTCATTGCGAACTCTAATCTTCTTAGCTCCATCAAAACTCTTATTAGAAACACCAACAAAATATTTATATCTAGGGAAACATGATCGCTAACAACCACAAGGTAAAAGAGGCTTACTATGAAATCCTTTGATCCAATTTATTCCAAAATTCATTATCCTAAGTTATTAACAATGAACTTTCTCATCTTCAAAAGTTAAAACACAAAACCTCAAAAGAGATTAGTCACACAATCTCATTTCACTTAACTTTTGCCAATCATAGGGCAATGCGACCGTAAATCAATTTATTTAGCTCTTTCAAACTCTCAATACATCGGTTTTCGCTTATGACAATATTCTCAAGTTTGGTCATCCAATCCAAATTCCACAAGGTAATTATTCCCGTTAGGGTCCAACATTTAAAGACCACAATTTCCCAAGTAACACTTAAAGAATCACTAAAATTCTTAACCACAACTACCAACTATCATTATGCTTATTTCGATCCTCAAAATGATATTGCAACATTAAGCTTTCATAGTCTAAAACCACTAGGAGAGTTTCATCCTAAGTTTATCCTCAATTTCTTATAATCATCTAAACATGAAACTAGTTTAATAGGACGGTTAGGTACCATATTCAAAACTTCTTCAAAACACACCTACTAACCCTTACGTTAGCTAATAAGAAAAACTACCTATCAAGAGAGTAGGGATAAAAGAACATCATACAAGGAACAATAGGAAGCGTCACTAAAGACTACGATAAGATGAAAAAGGCGAAGGCGAAAAAGGAAAACGAGGTTAAGGAAGAGACAAAGCAGATAGTAGAGTTATGAAAATATCTGAGTAAGAAAGAAAGTACGAGCTTGTAATTTCTTAAAGATCAATCTTGACAAAAACATTCAAGAATGAAAACGAAAAGGAATGATGGCACGAGTAAGGGTTTAAGATTTAATCCACAAAGTATCTCCTTTCAGACTTAGGATGATAGTAAAGCACCTCATCCCAAACAAAGGTCTCTTACAAGGGACCATCGTACCACGATCATCAAAGTAAGGTACACCTAGATTTAACAAATCGATTACAACCCAATTCATCCACCCTTTCATATAACACGGATTCCCAATTACGGAATTGCAACCCAAGCATAGTAACATTCTCTCAACTCCATAATTTGACACATTCCTAAAGGTTTCAAAAACCGAAAAATCAATAAGGAATTCTCCATACTAATCTCTTTTCAACTCCTATGGCCACAAGGTAGAACACCTAACAAAACATCATTATCAACATCATATAGCCCACGAGTTCATTATTAACAAAGTACAACCTCAAGTCAAACATCATCATTAACATCCCAAGGTATTTCCATCATAACTCACATCATAATCCTCAAGTAATATGATTCAACTTACCGAAACCTTACTACTTCAAACGCGTCTCCAATACCATAAGATAAGATCATATCTTTAAATCCAAGAACTATAGCCAAATGCCTTTCCACCAAGCCTATACTCACAAACACACAATAGGAAACCATGCACAAGAAGTCGCTTAACCTCAAAAGTAATTCTCACCTCAAGATATCATTCACAACTTCTTATTTACACCAATTAGACATATCATAAGCATGGTCTTCAAAACAATACTAAACTTCTAAGTCCAAAAGACTATATTACTAATGAGTTAAGAAGTCATAGCCAACTCATTCAACCTTACACCATCGAATATCATGAACTATTTACACCCAAGTCATGACAAGCATCAAGCAATAAAATCATCAAACTTATCTTACTACCTTTCCTTAAGGATACCAACTCTCACCACTATAGGGTGAAATTAGATCTATACCATTTTCCTCAAATCACAAATTCATTTTAACATACACCAATATTCCACAAAGGCAAAAATTCTTCCGACCAAGTATAATATAACACAAACAAATGGGTATGACATCCATAAAAATGTTATAAGAGGAAGGTAAGGATAACAATGGTAAGATGGAGGAAACTATCAAGATTAGTTTTCAAGAGGCAAACAAGTTGGAAGAGAAATTAAAGAAGCACCTATATAGAAAAAGGGAAAAAGATACATTAAAGGCACAAGAGATCAACGATGAGGGAGAAGTACACTTCAAATAGGCTCGTCGATCTTCAATCTTCGGCCAAAGATTACTTCTTCTTGCCAACCTACGGTCCACCTCAAGATGGTTGATACAAACAAACATAACATCACTTAACACAATCAACAAACAAGTTAGAACCTAACAAACATCAGGTACACCAAAGACTACCACCTTAGGTCCTTAAGTCTACCCATCTCTCATTGATTATTTCAAGGTCAAGTAATTTAAGTTTAGGGTTCACGTGGGTGCGTCGGGAGCGATAAAGCTCTGATACCAACTGTGACAACCCTCGCGAATGCGGAAATATAAAACAAACAAGCATGTGAAATATATAGCGGAAATGTGAAGTTTTAAAAACTTTTATACATGCAAGTTAAATAAAACGAGGAGTGTCAAAATATTACAAACTAAGTGCGGAAAATAACAAAGAGACGGGGTCTCTTAAAATGTTAGCAAAGAACAAGTGTTTAGCAAAACTAGCTAATATCGTCTAGAGGTGAAAACTTCCAGGGACAAACGCCCGCTAGCTCACACCCGAACCCCAAAACATCATATCCAAAAAGGCATCCAAGCAAGCAACCTGTTTATTCATGAAAAACATGAACGCCACAGTCAGTGGGGAGTAACTCCGGGTTCTCCCAGCCATATCACCTTTAACGTACATATAAGGAAATACAAGAGTAGAGCATGCATATATAAATATACATGTGAGTTACGATAAGAAAAGATAGGCAATACAAGATATAATTATAAGATCACATGGAAATCAAATCCGAAGCCATCATGTTATTCAAAGACTCGGGGAAGACACTCTTAGGCAATCGAATACGCTCACTAGGCCTTACATCTCACCGTTAGCGGTATAAAATTGAAAGATTGAGACTCGACGACAAAAAAACCAGTCGTCATGCGATGATTCCAAATCCACAATTATCATTCATTCCCCGAACCAAGACCTTGACGGTGGTCCAGTCATGCAATGACCATGAATACACTCATGAATCACGCATTCAAGACAACGACACAGACGACAACTCTCCACGGTAATGAAACGCACTAGCATCCGTGTCAATGGCAAATATGATTAAAGGCAATCCCCCCGGTATAAAGCGTTTCCCTTGAAACTCATAACGATGCTAATATTTTCGTATATGTAGACTATTTTCCTCCTTGTAGGGAACGAATAATTACCGTCTCTAATCTAAAACCTGGCCAGATTCTCGGACTCACAATTTTCCGATTCGACATTCCGATAAGCGTTTCGCATTCCAAGACTCGGGCTTATAAATTATATGCCTAGTACCACCAAATTCGGTAGATAATTCACAAAGAGGCGGAAAAACCATCTCAGGCCATAACATGCGGTACGCACATGCAAATAACACCACCCTCGCAAGTACCCACATTTGACGGCCGGGTCGAACAACAACGCATCGCCGTTCAACCCAACAACGTCGTCGTATGCCACTAACCCTGCAATAAGCAGTAGGATGACCTCTCCATCCGACCTTCCAGCCTTACGAACGGGAAGTTAGCCAAGGGAATGAGAGTACAAAGCACAAGACAAAATAGTGCTCAAACCGTATCATTTGTGAAAACCGACTCAAAGTGGGACATAGCAAAAACCGTCACAAAACATGTGAGACATGCGAATGAGATATCATAAATCCAAAACATGAATCAATACATGATACCCAAGCATTAGACCAAGTTTAAGAAGCATAATAAATAAGAAACATAGATAACTCTCCAAAACAACAAGTTTGGAAACTAACTTACACAAGGGTTCACTTCAAACTGTCATAACTAGAGTTCTAGATATGGTAATGCAGAAATTCCAAGTCGAGGTGATAGGTTATCCTCTTACGGTTCCAACGAGTGGTCACAAGCCCAAAACAAGTAAGTAACGAAGGAGATATGAGCATTCTACCAAAAAGGGTCGGGGCTGTGAATTTGCACGAATCCACCCGAGAACAACAACACTATTTCTATCATTTCCAATTTTCATAATTCACTTCTATCAACTATCAACAATCAATATTCATCATCAACAATCATCAACTAACAACAATCATCATCAAAATCATAATTTTTAAGCTTTCTAATTGTATTCTAAATACGAATTCTAACATGGAAATCACTGTAAAACACGTAAATGATAACCGATAACCCACTTTCAAACCCTTCACCGTTACCTTTACGCGTCTTTAATCGATTCTAAACCTTCCTAGTCTCCACCTACATACAATTAGATAATAAAAGATGAATATCATTCACCTTGAGAAAGACGGATAATTTAAAAAGCGAGAAAGACGGTAATTTTATTACCAATACGGATAGAGGAAGCTAAGAGGGGAAGAATAAGACGAACTTACGTGAATTCCGTCAAAGAACGAATGCGGTATGATGATTTTAAAATTGGATCAAAGAGGGTTTTAGGTTTTTGGTGGTTTGATGAGGAAGAAGGAGTAAGTGGAAAATGAGGAAAAATAGGTTATGAGGGAGTATAAGTAAAGGGTGAGTCGGAAAGTCAACAAAAGTCAAAGACGGCTTAAAAGTCAAGAAAATTCAAAGACGACTTAAAATTCAAGAAAAGTCAAAGACGACTTAAAATTCAAGAAAAGTCAAAGACGACTTAAAATTCAAGAAAGTCAAAACGACTCAAAAGTCAAGAAAAGTCAAACTCGACTCAAAAGTCAAGAAAAGTCAACACTGACTCAAAAAAAAGAAAGTCAAGAAAAGTCAAACTCGCCTTAAACGGGATTTTCATGAAATCTCACAGAAATTCCAAATACGAACTCGGAAATTCTAAATTCGACTCGGAACATAAAATTATAAATTAAAACTTAAATTTGCTGAAAAGATTTCGTAAAATATTTCTACTAGAAAAATAAGGTACATTTCCGGGTGTTACAGAACGCGTATAGTATCAAGAAACGAATGTCCCACTTATGCAATTTGATGTTACATATTCCACAAGGAGTACCACACTCAAGCCTAAAGACACTGAGACCAGTTTATTGATGTTCCTGGCCTAGGAAGCTCTATAGACCTCAAAATTTTAAGTGGTTTACCAACAAAAATTGCCAAATCTAATTAGCAAAAGGTATGTAAAAAACGGTCAAGACTTGTACTATGAGCTTTGTTTTCAAAAATAATAAGTCAAAACAATGTACATGGACAACTTATTTGGGATTCAAATGCAGAAACAATGCAAATTATCATCATTGTTATTCAACTTCACCAAGACTCGACCTAATAAAATAAAAAAACACGTTTTTGGATTTTTTAAATTTTTCAATTTTTATGAATTTTTTTTTCTTTCACACGACGGAAATAAACACACAACATAAATAAAGACTCTCCCCCATACCTAAATGTCACAGTGTCCTCAGTGTGACGCTAACAGCACAACATCACACAATAACCAACAACAGCAACCTAAAGGACACAACTAACAAAAGGGAATGGGAAATAACTAAAAGAAAATACAATAAAAGAAAGTACAAGGATAGATAATACCAGCTGTATAGAACAATAGCCCCCCCCCCCAAACCAGCTGCAAAAGGGGGGTGTAGTGACCGGCTGTCACTACTGTTCCTTATCATCATCATCATCATCATCACCCCTCTGAGCAGCACCAGAAGAAGAGGCCCGAAATGGCTCACCAAATCCACCAACCGGAGCATCCGGTCGGATAGGAGTATACCACTGACGACCCAGGCAACCATAATCGTGACTAAACTCCTGGGAAAACTGCTGAGGAGTCACCCCATAATTGTCGAACACACCAGTCTCGTCACCCGGACCTTGATAGTAGCTCGGCGGAGTCCAACCAGCAGTTGCATTAAGATCCGTCCGCATAAGGTTCCACCAAAGTCCCCTCATCACCAAGTCATTGTTCATTCCTTGGTGAATCCTAATTTCCCTCTCTAAAGCCGGATCATAGGTGTAAGCAGGTGGAGGGTAAGGGTACGGAGCTGGAGTGGGTGCAGAGTGTGGAGCCGGGGTGGTGGTAGTCTGAGCAGAAGAGGATGGAGTGATCCGTCGACGAGGTTGACGGGTCTCGGTCAAGGTAAAAACAAGCTCAGGTGGAACGACATAAGAACAAGGGGGAGGAATAGGTCCAGTCTCAGGATCATGAGTAGGCAACCGCTCAGTAGAAGGTAGATGGTTATCCCTGTCGGGAAGAGCTATCCACTAGGACCCCTGTACTCGCCACTGAAATCTAGCATTTCCTAACGCATTAATCCAGCAAAGGGTGTGGCGCAAGTACTCCTCGTCTACTCTAGGGGCATGAATTGGGGTCATTGGTGTGTATCTACGGTCTCCCCCAAACCCAGTAAGTCGCCTAGCCAACCTAGTGACTAAGGCACCACAATCTAAGGAGTGCTGGGTAGGGGAATTGACCCGCCAGAAAGCATAACACACCAAACCGGCCGGGTGCAAATAAAAATCATTCTTATGCTTGGGGTTGAGGGTAGATGCAAGTAATAAAACCTCATGAGAATTTAACTTACTGAGGTCCTTTTTGGAAAACAAAAGGAGGCTAAAGAAACGCAAAAACAACCTTAGACAAGGATGCTGCACATCATTGACTGCCATAACATTAACATGCGCATCAGGAAGACCAGTAAATAGAGTAAAATAATCAACGGCTTGAAAGCCGGAAGGAATAACAACAAAAGCATCATCGTCACCAAGAGAAAGACCCAAATGATTAGCCAATTCAGCATACGACAACACAAAATCCCTATTGAGCAGCCTAAAAGACACGTTTATTTGTCTCGTCCCAATCATAGGAACTGGAAAATTCAAGGGTCATTGGTCGATAGGAAAGCTCGTTAAGGGAATATAACCCACCAAACCCAATTCGGTCAAACATATCAAACAAAGCATTACCAAAACCGAGGGCACGGAGAACGGTGGGGCACACACAACGAGTAGGGTCCATAGGACGACCCATAAGCATAGCGAAGCGATCATGTTGCACCTGTGTGCTGAAAACGATCCAAGGGTAAGAAGGGTTACTCGGAATCACTTCTATTTCGGGTTGTCGAACGAGACGGGGTTCTCTACGACGCTTGCTAGTTCCTACTTGTCTAGACATGGCTATTTGAAGTAAATAAAACACAAAAACACAACTATATGCTCAAAAGACGGATTATCAAACCCTAATTCGAAAAAAAATCAAATTTGAGTCTAAAACGCAAGAAAGACGGAGCAATTAGCAATGTAATAGTGATTAATTACTAAAGAACAAAGCAAGGAAGCAACAAACAATTATTTCGAAGCATAAAATTGAAGAAATAAGAAGCAAACCCTAAATCACGTTTTGGGCAAGATAAGTGAGCAAACAAACCAATTTCTTCACAAATTGCACTTAAAAGAGGTAGAATAATGATTGTTGATGCTAGCTTGATGATGAATTGATGATTTGAAGTTGTTTGAAGGAAGTATTTTGAGAGAATAAGGGTCAGGGAGAGAAGAAGAATGAAGAAAAAATTGGGGAAAACCAGTTTAAGGGGCGCGGGACCGGTCCGGACCGGGTCAACTCGATCGAGCAAGGGAAGCCTGCTCGATCGAGCAACCCAAAAATTCCAGATTTTCAAGTTTGCTAGAGTGGCTGATATATTTGATGCACGTCTAACTCGATCGAGCAGGTGGTGCTGCTCGATCGAGCATCCCTGTAATATCAAGTTCTCCCTCTTTTTCTTGTTTTTGTTCTTTCTTTCTTTTCGTTTTTAAGGCGACTTCCAATTTTATTACCTGTAAGCAATAAATAAAATTGTTAGATCGCTCCCTCACCGCACTCAATAAAGCATATCTATAATAACTATCCAAATCAAATTTAATTAAACTATGACATTAATAACTAAGCTAATCGAAATAAAATTTACAAATGAAATACAAGTAAATGTCGGGTTGCCTCCCGCTTAGCGCTGGTTTATATCGGTCCCGCACGACCGTGTTACCTCAAAGTCATGGGAATTTATCAAGAGTGAAGAGGTCGACGACCTCTATCACTCTTATAAATGCTCCATCATAATAGATCTTCAAGCGTTGACCATTGACTTTGAAAATTTCACCCTTGTCGGTTTGTAGCGTAACCGACCCAAACTTGTTTACCTCGGTAACTGTGAACGGTCCCGACCATCTGGATTTGAGATTGCCTGGAAACAAATGCAAACGGGAGTTAAATAATAATACTTTATCACCAATTTTAAATTCCCGCTGCAGGATATGCTTGTCTTGCCATTTCTTGGTCTTCTTCTTATAAACTCGAGCACTGTCGTTGGCATGCAATCGAAACTCATCAAGCTCGTTCAATTGCATAACTCGTTTCTCATCCGCCAGTGAGGGATCCATATTATGCTCTTTTATGGCCCACATAGCCCTATGCTCAAGTTCTACCGGTAAATGGCACGCCTTGCCATAGACTAACCGGTATGGAGAAGCGCCGATTGAAGTCTTAAAAGCAGTTCTATAAGCCCATAAGGTGTCATCGAGCTTACGACTCCAATCCTTCCTGGATTTACTCACAACTTTCTCAAGGATAGACTTAATCTCCCTATTAGAAACCTCTACTTGGCCACTTGTCTGCAGATGATAACTTAACCCCCGACGATGTGTAACGCCATATTTCTTCAATAAAGAGTTAAGATGACGTTCATTAAAATGCTTTCCTCCGTCGCTATTGAGAGCACGAGGAACCCCAAATCGTGGGAAAATGATCTTCTGAAACAGTTTAACAACTGCTTTGGCATCGCAAGTGGGAGTGGCAATGACTTCCACCCATTTGGAGACATAATCAACTACTACTAGAATATATTGGTTACCATGGGAAGATGAGAATGTTGGAGCCAGTGTCCTCCACAGTTAGTGCAATAACATAAATAAATCTCTGTAGGTTCACAGGGTATACTTTGTATAATAATCAGTTGATTAACGTTTATCAATAACGGCTGGCTTGCTAGATAAGTTTGACGTTATTGTCATACAGATGGCGGTGATCAACTGGTCCCTAAAAGTCACACCTAAAGGATGTGTTTGAGAGATGTGATTATTTGAGAAAATAATCATATTGATACCCTATTATATGACTAAAAGGTTAGTCAGTGTATTTGACTAAAAGGTTAGTCAATGTGATGATGACAGATTATTTAATAATGATTCAATAAAGTTAGCTGAGACGAATTAACTGTAATTCGTAAATTGAATATAAAATGTTATATTTAATTGTTGTATATAATGTAAGCTAATTAAACATAAACCGTTATAATTAATTGGCAAATTATAAATATACGGATATTTATAATTAATGATGTGTTATAATGTCGGTCCTTGACTAATGACGATTATAATATATTACATTATATTGAAAGCTAAAATGACCGAAAAAAAGTGTCCAGATACACTCGGTTTTTCCGGTCAATGGGTAGTTATTTGAGGAGACTAAATCTCCTCATATAAGACCTAGGGGAGCCGTGAGATTGGGGAGGAGGAGAAAAATTCTAACCTAATTTCTACACTCACTTGTGCCTCCATCACACAAAACACAAAACTAAAAAGTTAACAGTAACTTTTAATTCTCTTTCTTGCAAAGGAGAAGGGCATTTCTCGATCAATCTTGGGTGAGACGATTAGGAGGATATCTACTTTGATATCTGTTCTTAGGCCGAATTTTGCTAGGACCAAAGGTTCAATTCGTTTTCTCTATATTTTATATCGTTTTCATATTAATGACTCGCAATTCATATTCTATAATTTTGTTATAATCCTAAATTTTAAGGGGATGTAAACAGTTATTTCCCACAAGTAGTATCAGAGCATAAGGCTACAAAATTATATTATATGTTTTTCATTTTATGAAATATAAATTTGAGAAAAAAAAATAATACCGAAATTTTTTTTTGTTACGGCTGGATTTTTTCTTTTGCCGTGTTGATTCAATTTTTTTTTGGTCTTGTTTTTCCATTGTTGATTTATTGATATTGTTATTTTAAAAGGTTAAAATTCAATATAATAAATTTGTTTTTGTTTTAATTTGATAAGGATTAAATTAAAACAAGATGGATTGGTTTTGTTTTGTTGTTGCTATTGTTTTCGGCTTCATTGTTTTAAATTGATTATTTTTGTATAATGATTCAATTTTTAAGATGTTCAAAGCGATTGTGATTAAATGAATATATGGATAATCGATTTAATCATGATTTATGTAACAACCCGAAAAGTACCCCATTTTTCTAGTAAAATTTCTTAAGGATACTTTCCAGCAAGGTTAAGTTTTTAAAATAGAATTTATTGTTTCAAGTCGTATTTTAAAATTCCGAGTTCTTATTTGGAATTTCTGGGAGATTTCATGAAAATCCCGTTTTTAGTCATCTTTGACTTTTCTTGACTTTTAAGTCGTCTTTGACTTTTCTTGACTTTTTAAAGTCGTCATTGACTTTTCTTGACTTTTAAGTCGTCATAAACTTTTCTTGACTGTTAAGTCATCTTTGACTTTTCTTGATTTTTAAGTCAACTTTGACTTTCGTTGACTTTTTCCGACTCGCCTTGTAATTTTGAAGACCGAAATTTTATTTAAAAAAATAATATTTTTAATTTATTTTTCTTAAGATTTATTTGGATTTATGAAAATTTAATATAATTATTTTGAATTTATTTGGAATTAAAGAATAACTTTTACGGTTTTAACCCGAACGTCATTTAACTATTCCCGAGTCATCTAAAATCCCGAAACAAACCCGAAACCCGATTTTGGCATGAGTCACACGCCCATGTCACCTTTTCCCACTCACTTTAGATATTTTAAATTAATATGATTAAACTAATAATAATATCTAAGATATTTATAACTTTATCGATCCGTCAACGAAAATTACGCAAACCGTTTACAAAACAGACCCGACTATCACCATATCACACGGCTCTCCTTCCTCTCATAGGGCTTGATATTTTCATTTCTTTTCATTAATATAACATAATATCTAGATATTTGATTTAATTAACTTAATATCTAATTAATTATCTTATTATAATAATAAAAACCGAGTCAATTCCGTAACAACAATTTCAAAACCCGACTCATTATTTTCTCTATAAACACACGGCTCACTCACCACATTACTCACTAACAACTTTTCTTTTTACAATAAATCAAATTTAGATCTAATTAACACTTTCTTTAATCGTTCTTGAGCGTTCTTCGTCGTTCTTCATCCGTTCTTCGTCGTTCTTGAACAAAATCATCATAAAACCTTCATTTCTTAATTAAATCCGTCCTAACTTATATTTCTAGAATCTCCTCTTCGCTCTCCATCTTCAAGTACGGTTTATTTTCAATTCCGTCAAAATCGTTTTCAACACTGTAATTATGGAAAAATCAAGTTTTAATTCTAATAATGTTTTTCTTGTCATTTCTTATATGGGAGTTTTGAAGACGAGTTTGGGTGACTCGAATTAGGGGACAGATTAGAAGACGGGTTCTATTTTCTTTACTTCTTATTTTGTGCTAATTGATTTTGCTATCTAAGGTCACGATTCCGAGTTACTCGACGAATTAATGTTACATGAGCTTTTGTTTCTTTTGTTTTTGGTTCATCTTTTTGTGTTTTATTTCATATTATTGTTACTTATGATTTTTAGTAGTAACATGATAAGTAGTATGATTTTTATGTTGTATGGAATTTTTAATATGTTTAGTGTTCTTAATGAATTTGGATGACTGTTCATAATAATGATTTTTGTATGAATGATGGTTGGATTGGTTGTTAAAATGGATGTTGTTAATTAAAAATCATGTTGAAATAAATTGGGGTTGTTGTTTTGGTGGTGGCCGAATTGGGTGGCTGGAAACCAGCCCAAACCGGCCGGTTCAGGCCTGGTCCAGCCGGTTCAGGCCGGTCCAGCTAGGTCTGGGTTGGTCCGGGGTTGGTCCTTGGGAGTTGTGTCGATACTTGTTTGTTTTGTTGTTGTTTTGACGGGTTTTAATTATGTTAAGCATGCGGGAAATATTAAGAAACTGTTTTTATTAAAGTTGATAAAAACAGCCCAAAACAGCCAAAACAGGCCCGTGGGCCCAGTCCAGGCCCGTGTTATGTCGGCCCAAATCAGCCCATGAGTCCTCTTCCTTGGACTTGTGACGGTTTTTGAGTTATTGTTATTTTATCGTGTTTTGTAATATTTAGCAAGTGGGAAATGTTAATAAGTAAAATATTTAATTAAAAAGGTTTTTCATAAAATTATTATTTCTCACATGTTAGAAATTATAATACGAGATTTTAGTTTAATTTGATAACATGAAAGTCAAGCGGGTTTTTTTATGAATTAATAATTCACATGTTAGAAATAGAATGAAATAGCATGAAATGAATGTGATATTCTTATGTTCAAGCCTCGATGGCTAAGACTCTGTTTCTAGCCGGTTTGACCAAACGGGTTTGGTCAAACTAAGATCTAGTCAGCCCCGTTTTGACTGATGACCTGTCGCGGGACTCGGGTCGGGGCGATTTGTCTTCAGGTAAGGTTTTATTTAATGAATGAATGAATGAGCCTTAGTAGATATGAGGCGATATGATATTTGAATATGATTTATGTGCAATTAGTCACATGATACGAAGTTTTTCCCGTGATTGTTTGATTATATGGTTGGTGTCGTGTTGACTAAGTACCCATAGAGAATTATGAGTATATGGCGTCTTGACCATTCAAATTCTAAATGAGTAGCTTGTACCATGACATTGATAGGCCTTACTATCTTTAACGAGTATATAGTTCACTGCTTGATAGCTTTTGTGTCACTGACTTGGGCCTTTTGATACCAAGCCGGGGGCATGGCTGCCTAATTGCTTCCACTTTGGGAATGGAGCCAGCTTAAGTACTAGCCATCTTTGCTTAGGGGGTCGCCTAGTAGAGTTTCTCATGTACGGTTATGTCATGGGACGAGGAATGGGTTAGCTGTTGTCGCTAGGTCTGATCAGTATAGGACTAGGATGGTTTCCTACCTTGTGGTATAGACTCGAGTTACAGAAGTCGACTATTGACTGTACTAAGAACTTATGCCTGTTTCTAGACGGATTGGTCTTTCATGTATGATGATTCTATGAGTTTTAGAAGGTGAGATGCAAGACGGCTAAGATTGATAGAGTTTGGATTACTGGTTGTTAACTGATTCACATGATTACGTGTTGATTAGGGTTTGAGTGTATCATGGCCATGTTTCTGAGCGGAACCTCTGAGCTAGCATACCAGCTTCCCTACCTCGAGTCATAGTTTATTATCGGTTTCACATGATAGCTTTCACATGCTAGGTTATTTGTTAGTTATCTGTTTCATAACATGAAAAGCATATCATATATGTTAAAGTTTTGTATTGTCCATATACATTGCTTTTATGTTATTCATGTTTTATTAAACTTGACATTGCGTGGCTGGGAGGACTCGGAGTTACTCCCCACTGACTGTGGCTTCCGTGTTTATATTTAATGCGGTCGAAAAGGTGGTGAATGCATATTTGGGGTACATTGACGAGCTAGCGAGCGAAGTATTTACCTTGGACCTATATTCGGTTCTTAGATTGTATATTATTATACACTCTTTTATTTCCTTATTTATACGGGAGATATGTCTCCCGTCTTGTATAATTCTTATGTATAATATTATTTCCGCTTTGTAATGACCCTTTTTATTTATGACACCCTTCGTTATGTATTTAAATTATTTTTTTTCTTTCCGCAAATTTGAGGGTGTCACACTGTGAACCTTAGCTGTTATCACACTAACTGTGGAGGACACTAGATCCAACAATATCCATATCTACTCAAGTCGTCGGTAAAAGTAATGAAGTAGTGATAACCACCTCTAGCTTGGATAGTCATTGGACAGCATACATCCGTATGTATAAGCCCTAATACTTCACTTTCTCGTGCCCCTTTTCCCGTAAAAGGAGCACGAGTCATCTTGCCTAGAAGACAAGATTCGCATACACCATAAGATTCCTAATTGAATGGTTTGAGTACTTTAGATGAAACAAGTCTCTTTATGCGTCGTTCGTTTATGTGCCCTAAACGACAATGTTAAAGGTATGATTGATTAGGTTCACCTGTTTTGAGCTTCTTGTTTTCTACATGATAGACCTCTTTTGCAATATCTAGAACATAAATACCTCCAATAGAAATGGCCTCGCCATAAACCATTTCATTAAACGAGAAAGTACAACGATTGTTCTTAATACAAAATGAAAAACCTTCCATGTCTAACACGGAAATGGAGATGGAGATAATGTTCTTGGTAAGAGTTGGTACATAATAGCAATTATTTAAATACAACTCTAAACCATTTGGCAAAAGAAGAACGTAGGTGCCCACGGAAACTGCGGCTACCTTCGCTCCATTTCCCATGCGCAGGTCCACGTCACCCTTGGCTAGTGCTTGCGCGTCCTTCAGCCCTTGTACATGATTACAAAGGTGAGAATCATAACCGGTATCAAATACCCAAGAAGATGTACTAGCAAAGTTAATATCTATCATATAGAGTGATGAAAGAATTTTACCTGACGTTGTCACACAACCGTCCTTCTTGTCTTTCAAGTATTTGGGGCAATTGCGTTTCCAATGCCCTTTGCCATTACAATAATAACAATCCGCGTCCGGGTGTTTGTTGATTTTGGGCTTGGGCTTAAAAAAGACCTTGCCCTTTCCCTTGCCGATTTTCTTGAAAAGAGTCTTACCCTTTCCTTTGTCCTTCTTCACCCCAAGGCTCATGTTCTTCAATTTCATTGAAAGAACATCCTTGGGTTCACTCCCACTAGCCTCCATGTCCCTCTCCGCTTGGGTGAGGAGTGCATGGAGTTCATGTAAACTCTTTTCCATGCCATTCATGTTATAGTTCACCCTAAATTGGGTGAACTTTGGTGTAAGTGAATGAAGGATTATACCCACCACTAGCTCCTTTGGAATCTTACACCCTAGACGCTCTAAGGTGTCTGCGTGCTCAACCATTTTGAGCACGTGTGGGCCAACCTTTTGGCCCTTTTGGAGCTTAGTATCAAAGAATCTCGTAGCCACCTCATATTAGAGAATTTTAAGGGCTTGAGAAAACATCGATGTTATCCTCGTGAATATCGCAAATGCATCGAGAGATATCAATTGGAGTTTGAGTTTTGGTGAGATTGACCAAATCAAGACATTCTTCGCGTCATTGGAAACCTTCAAATAAAGGTCATATTCGGCCGGAACTACCGCGGGCGATCTTGGCCTGGGTTCGGTGGGGGGCTCTTCGACCAAGTAGCGAAGCACGTTATCGGATATCGTGGCGCTATTGATCGTTGATTCCCATTCAACGAAATTACTACTGTCATCTTTTAGGACACACTTGTCCATGACGGATCTCAACCATGAGTCCTTACCCAAGGTTGCGTTGTTTGATGAAGTTGACATTGTGCGAATATGGTTACTATAACAAAAAGAAATATATAAACATTCATTGTTATCATAATTTACTTAAAAAACATTTTAACAAGTTTAGCATTTATAGAATTACCTCTCACTAAATTATATAAATGATTCCAAGACCCATCTTTAAATAAAAATAGTCATCGTATGCTACCTTTATCAAAAAACTGTAAGTCATTTATTAGACTAATTCTACCCTTAGAACTCTTGGTTGACGGATTTCAACTAAATCCATCTCCTAGTCCCAAGATAACGCTTATCTCGTTGAGTCCAATCCAATTTTAGCTTGTGATCGTATCACCCTACTTACCCGAGGTAAAAAGAGACCCACGAGCGTGGTAGCCCTAATGAACACGGGATTCATAGGTGTTACTAATTGGTAAGGCTAATCTCAATTTTTAAATATGTGAGAGATCTTGTCAATTTAGTTATTAATTCCCTATAAGTGAACTAAGTCGGTGAATTGTGAATAACGTTGAATTGACAATAACGGAAAAATAAAATGCATGTGTGATGCTTTTGGCATGAGCGGAAATAAAGCAAGCAACCAAGCAACGGAAAAATCCTAGTATGGCCACCTAGCTAATCAAATTAACTATATAATTACAAATTCGGAAACCAGCTCCTTGGTCCCTTGCCTTTTCACTTGGAACGCCTTCCAAAAATGGCACCGTCTTGAGGGAGTCACCGGCCTTCATAAAAAATAATTACAAATATACAAATTCCTATTATACATTTATTCTATAAAATGAAATTAATAATTATTAGAAACCGGCGATACGAGATCGCAATAAAATTACAACCAAACCATTATTCCCTTACATTACGAGTAATAACGATTAAAAAATAACTAGGCCATACTAGGTACAAAATTTGCATAAATTATTAAATAAATGACATTCATTCATTCAACCATAAATAAGATAAATTGCTGCAAAATTCATGCCAAAATCGCCTTAAACACATTCATGCTCATTGTAGCTCGATTTTACGGGATTTATTGATTTTTAACCATTAAAAATCAATATCAACATTTAAATCTCATTTAAATTCAAACTAATTAACTAACCTGTTTTACAACTCAAAATTAGTCCCTACTAATTTTGTTGGTCATTAATTAGATCGATTTGATTTCATTTGCTAAATATAACGGTTTAATCATAACAATTATGAAATAAACCCAAAATAAAATATAAACATCATAAAAATTTGAAACCAAAAATTTTTTACATTCTAGAACATTTCCAGGAACTCCAAAAAATAAAAATAATTTGCTCAAAAATTGAAATTAATGATATAAACAAATAACTTTATATTTAATGGTTTTATCAAATAAAAATCATTAAATATAGTAAAACAGTGAACAAAATTATGAAATTTCACCAAGATTATCAACATCAGAATGTAAAATTTAGCAAAATTTTCATAACTATAAAAAGACGTTTCAATTTTATGAACATTATAATCTCATATTATCAACTTTTATCTTATAAAAATCAATAAACATACAAAACTTAATTAAAAGTCACGACATTTTATATAAAATATGTAAGACATACATGTGAGATCATATTAAAATGTCATGGCCAGAATCAACATGAAACTATTTTTAGTTAACTTTTAACATCAAATATGCATATTAACTCGGTTTAAAAGCCAAAAATCAAAATAAATAGCAAATTAATTCCTAAAATCACGAAATTTGACCACAAACATTTTGAAGTCAGTAGGTATACATGCACCAAAAATTTTCGTCCAAATCATATTTTAACTCAAATTTTTGATTTATTAGTTCTTATAACTTTAAAAACAAATTGTCCAAAATGAACATGCATGTTACAAGCTAGCTTTGATACCACATGAAAGTCCATAGACCTTAATTAGACTCCTTTAATTATTTAATAAATTACTTGTTAATTTAGTATTTAATGATCTATGTAACATGCATGCAAATATAAAGACATTTATATAAAAGAAGAAATTTTCTCACATTGAAATGGAAATGATATGGGCACAACAAGAACTCGTTCTTGTTGTTCTTAAGCTATTATATAGATGATCGTCCAAAAATCTCCAAACTAGAAGATATCCTTTAAATTGCACCCAAGACTAACCCAAATAAAATCAACTTATTATTAACTTGATAATAAGAAAGGTTACACTAATATTAGAATATACTACTACTATAGTAATACTTAGTGAATATTAGTATATGAGAGTTTTAGAAAGATGAGAGGATTTTAGTAAGATAAAGAAAAATAAGCAAGAATGAACAACACAAAATGAACAACCATATTGCCCTTTATAGGCAATATGGTCGGTCACTTGAAGCCTCACAAGGGACTTATTTTGCTTATTTTAATTCACATGCAAAGTGGTAGAGTGTAGTCTTGAGTGAAATGATTTTAGGTTTACTATTCATGTCATAATCACATATCATGTAACTTGTGAGCATGAACAAGAGCAACCATCATCACTTCTCCACTACTACTTGACCAGCCACTAGTGGCCTTATATGGTCCATTTTGATTTTTGATATTTGTCCCACAAATACTTATTAATCATATGCTTAATTATCTTGTATAATTAAGTGTTAATTTGATCATATAACAATTATATGACACAAATAAATAAATAATATGTACTTAACATTTTAAGTGATATTTTACCATTATATCAATATATAATGGGTCCCACAATGCTTAGTTAATTTATTTTACAACTCCTTGTAAATATAATTAACTAACTATCTCTGCCTCAAAATATATGTAAAACCTCAACTAATTTAGTAAATTAACGATTAATTACTAAACTAGATCTTATTTAATCATATTAAAATAAGATATAAATTTATTAGTCAATTATCGCATAATTGAAAAATAAGCTTAATCGAATTTGAGTTCCTAACTCAATTTCTAACTATTAACTCTCGTATATATATCAAATATATGTAATGGACTAATCAACTGTATCATATACCATTAATTAGTTATTATTTGGGTTTCATTCTATAGGTGTGACCGGAAGGGATCAGTTGATCACCGCCGTCATACGACAATAACGTCAAACTCTAGTCAGCCAACCGTTATTGATTTACGTTAATCAACTGACTAATCATATATATATATATAGTCAATAAATATCCCAATTATATTCCTTAATGAGATTTATTATGTGGCGCGCTATTGTGGAGGACACCTACTTCAACAATACGTACCCTCACCCATTACTCCAGATCTCTGTAAACATCCGTGTTTGTTGGCATCCCCGAGAGTCATTCTAGACATAGAATGCTAAGGGTAACGAGTTCTTAGTGTTCATGTCATTACTTTGTGTCTTGACATGACATGTATTATTCGAACGGTTCCAATTTTCCACAAAAAATTGGTGGCGACTCCACAAAATGCGTATCACTACGCCTGTTTCGCCCGTGGTCCCGCCGCGCACCACAATTTGGCGACTCCGCTGGGGATATACACTTACGTGTTACTTAGGGTGAGACTTGAACAAGGTTAGGGAATAGTATGTACGAGACAGTTATCGGTTTTCATTACTCGACTTTCTTAGGTCGTTTTATTCGGCCTTCCTAGGCTCAACCCAACCCATTTCGACCAATCGTCCTGTCTGGACGGTCCAAATTCTTATCTGGGCCTAAGAATGGATAGCGATTGACGTCAACCATACCACGGTACATACTCATGTTAGTATCAAGAGCTTTCACTACTCGAGGAAATGGACTACAAACTGGCCTTACTCATGTTTGGCGCGGACCTCTCCACAGACCCTGGGTTTGATTGCTTGGTATGGCAACCCACCCTTTTAACCAAAACCATTTTAAAAGCACTCAGCAAACCGTTATAATATCTGTATAAATGTGTATAACCCATACGTGATCACCATTTTGCAAATAAAACCATGACGAATTTTCCAAAACTAAAATCCTTTTCAAAATTGTAAAGCATTTTCAAAGGTCGCCTAAAATAGCAAAAAACAAGTCGAAACTCTGTCCAAATATCTGGTCAAAATCGTCTTTTCTCCACTTCCAGTCATCACTCTCACAACCACACTACGGTTGTCTAGGACAAACATTTGAAAACTAGTCATTTTCAAAACTCACTTGAACACAGTGGCACACTCCAACTTCACAAGTCGAGTCCTTTTGAGTAAGTGTGCTAGAATGGTCGATCGTGTTTTAATCCATCTTCGGTCTGTTACCTCAGTTTCCAAAGATGCCTGGAACTAGTCAAGCAAGTGTTCATCAACCCGAGCAAAATGGTAATGATCTAGTCCTAGCTGCGCTCATCTGTCTCCAAACAAGTCAAGATCAGGCTTATGCTCGCCTCAATGCTATTGAAGGCCGAATTGTTGTCGTAGAGACTATGCTGCCTCCTGCAGACATTCCTGGCCCAAGTGTACACGATAACATTCCACCCATTATGGGACAACCAGAAGTCAATACCCTACCAGTTCTTACTGAAGCAGAAAAGCGACTCCAATACTTGGAGGAGCAACTAATGTACCTCAAGGGAGATGACATCTATAGGAAGAATAATCGCAAATACGAAGCGGTAAATGCCCAATTGCAAACCAACTTCAACATGACTAACATCCCAAAGATCAAGGTACACGAGAATCCTTTGAAGCATATTCGTGCTTTCAAAGATTACATATATATCAAAAGCATCAAACTCGAGATGTTTCTAAGGATCTTCCTTCATCTCTAGACATCATTCCTAAGCAGTGGTTCTATTCCCTAGAACACAAGAAAATCGCAACTTGGGATGATTCCGCGATTGACTTCGTCAAGTAATACGCAGACAATGCTGAAATCCAAGTCAATATGCGTACTCTAGATTCTTACCCAAAATGAGAAAGAAGGTTTCACCGACTTCCTAAGTAGGTGGAGGAAGACTAGTACACAGCTTGTTGAACGTCCAGACGAAGCCACTCTTGTGGAAAGGTTTATGGACAACTTGAGACCTATTTATGCAAACCATCTTCGGTACCAAAACATAAAGTCTTTCAAAGACTTAACTGTGCTAGGAACAACAATCGAAGACGTCGTCTGAAAAGGACACTTGTCCAAAACGATAGGTCGCGGGTATCAAGGCTCAACGAATCGTTCTTACGGCTCTACCAACAAAATTGATGAAGTCGATCTTGTTGAACCATCCAAAAAGAACAACCCAGAAAGGAAATTCACAAGCACGGTGATACAAATTCTAGTGACTTGAAAAGGTTGACAAAACAAGGTAAGCTCCAACCCATACGACCTACACCCGATCCGGAAAAGAAAACTAGGTTCTGGGATAAGAATGCCTACTGCGAATATCACAGGGGTAAACGGCATGATACAGAGAAATATTTCAAATTGAAGCACGCCCTTCAAGATATGATTGAAGATGGTCGTCTACCCATACCTCCTGGTGGTAAACCTAACAATACACAGAATCCTCTTGGAGTTCTGATGATTACAAATGAAGAGTCCACCTTGGATTGTTCACACCTCATTTCCCCAATCGAAGATGAGATTCACATGTTAGAAAGATATTCCACCATTTCTCCTACCATCAATGACTTCATCGCATGGGCTAAGAGTGTAAGTAGGCAAGTTTCAGAGCTCAAAACCACTATAGCATCTCTAAGCATTCCAGGCGCCGCGATCCAAGAAAGCGTATCACGAATTCCAATTCCATCTCAAGAGTCTACAATGCAAGAGGTAATCACAACAGGTGATAACCTAGTCGAGCGAATAATCGCTCTGGAAACCAAAATCATTAGACTAAGAGAATTCAATATCGTCAACGGGATATGGGCCGATGACGACGATGATGAATACCTCACAAAACCTAATCAAACCGCAGACAATGAAGATACAGTTAGGGCTAATGAAGATCGAGATATAGACTACCTTACTCGATCAGGGCGTCCTTATCAAGGTGGGACTCATAATGGTCTTACCACTAATGGTCCAGTTACTAACACCAACATCGTCACCCCAATTGATGGCGAAGATACATCTACTGACCATCTACTAAAACAATTGTAGAAGACAAAGGCTAAACTTTCAGTCTGGCAGTTAGTAGCGAGTTCATTTCCCCAACGCCAAGCTTTATTACAAGCATTGGCAAAACTAAATGTAGTTCACAACTCCACACCTGACGACGTAGAAAACTTGGTCCTCCAGGACTCAGTTAAGCTAAGTAACCCAGTTACTTTCTCAGACGAGGATTTACCTCCCTTCGGTGCCAGTCACAATCTCGCTCTATACATAACAATCACCTGCCTAAAGAAGTATGTACCAATGACTTTTGTAGATGATGGCTACATGTCGTACCACTAAAGACAGCACGTAAGTTGGGCATGAAAGAATCATATTGGACTCCTACTACCTAAGGAGTTCGAGCATATGATGGGACACGACGTAAGGTGATAGGGCTAATCAACCTCATCATATCCACTGGGCCAATTGAACGAAAGTTCAACTTCCAGATTGTGGACATTGAAGCGTCCTTTAATATACTTTTATGCAGGCCGTGGATTCACGCTTCTAAAGCGGTAACGTCCACCTTGCACCAAAAGATCAAAATTCCTCTTGATGGCAAAGTAGTGACGATCACTTGGTCACCTATCAAGGCTGTAATAGAGAAAATGTCCAACAACCAGGTAGTCAAAGATCTAGTATATGAGCTTGGAGGATTTCAAAGCATAAATCTCGTAGAGAGTAAGTTGGCACCTCTATACTTCGATCCATACTCTAACTTAGCGGTCAACCACATGCTCAAATCTCAGGGATACTTCCCAGGAATGTCATTAAACCCCATTAGGAAGAGTACCTTTGCACCTTACAAAAAAGAGAATTCTGGAAAGATACCCTTATGATTGGGGTACAAGCCCACAAAGGAAGAAACTCTAGAAATGCTTACTCAAGTCCAAAATCGTAAGGGTAAGGAAATCCAGATACAACCTTATCTACCTACTCTAAATGGATATTTCGTTAGGCAGGGAACCCAAGAATACTTTCACGGGTTTCTCGAACCTTGGCACTACAGAGGAATACAATTAGCTGGAATCGAGGTCTTCCACGATTGATATTTTATTCCCTCAGAAACGATTTCTACCGTCAAAACTCGTCAAACACCTTTTAGACAAACAAGCCGTTAGTCTTCTGTTTGGAGAGGATCGATTCCTCAGAGTTGCACAGGATGAGATCATTACCATGATACTTCAGGACCATCATTTTAACCCTACATCGTTAATCCCCGACGCTGTCTCTAATCAGCCAAAAGGATGGAGAAAGTCAACCAAGTGGACTAATAACCAAGGAAAGCTCTTCAAGGTCACTACAGGAGAGGGATAAATGTTCAAAGGAGAACCCGGAGATAATGAATTCGAGTCAGAGTCAGAGTCTAGCGAAGTTTGTAGAGAGTCTCCTCCTGCTGTCACCCCCATCCCTTTATTTCTCCTAGCATAGTATCTAATAATAATAGCAGTTTGGGGAATTTCCCAGAAGTCGTTCCTTTACCGCCACTGACTACTGAACAGATGGCCTCTTTGTTTTAGCTATTTTCAAAATTTAATATGAATAAATCAGATTCTGCTTACTCCTTGTGTTTTTCTGAATGCAATTCTATTTGTGATGATAATAAGGATGATTTTGACCCAAAATCTATCGATTTACCTCCCCATATAATTAAGGAAATACTACAAGAGGGGGAAATGGCACCAGTTATAGAGAATACTGAACCCATCGACGTAGAGACCGAACTAGAACCCCGAGAACTTAGGATTGGGACGACCTAAAACCCGATCGAAAGGGCCAGTTTTGTCGACCTCCTGCACGAGTTCAAAGATGTTTTCGCTTGGTCTTACAAAGACATGCTAGAGATTGACAGAGATATTGCATAGCATCGAATTCCAATCAAACTAGGTTTCAAACCCGTAAAACAGAAGTTCCGTCAGATAAGGACTGAATGGGCTCTTAAGATCAAAGAAGAAATCGATAAGCAATTCAAAGTCGGGTTCATCAAAGTTTCCAAGTACTCTGATTGGGTAGCTAACGTAGTTACCCAAAAAGGATGGGCGAATCCGGGTTTGTGTTGATTTCAGAGACTTGAATAAAGCGAGTCCCAAAGACGACTTTCCTCTACCACATATCGACATATTGGTAGATAATACAACAGATCACGCGTTGTTATCCTTCATGGATGGGTATGTCGGGTATAATCAGATCAAAATGGTTGAATATGATATGCTTAAGACAGCCTTCGTCACTCAATGGGGCACATATTGCTACACAATTATGCCATTTGGGGTAATTAATGCCTGAGCTACGTACCAACGTACCGCGATCACATTGTTACATAACATGATGCATAAAGAAGTATAGGTATACGTAGACGATATGATTGTCAAATCCAAATACAGGAAGGGACACATCGACAACCTCCGTAAGTTCTTCCTCAGATTGCGCAAATACAATATGAGACTCAATCCCATAAATGTCCATTTGGAGTAACGTCAGACAAACTTCTAGGATATGTCGTCAGCCAAAGGGGAATAGAAATTGATCCATCCAAGATCAAAAGCTTAATCGAAATGCCGCAACCCCAAACAGAGAAGGATGTTAGAGGATTTCTAGGCAAAGTACAATATGTGAGTCGGTTCATATCGAAACTCACTATGATCTGCGAAACTATTTTCAAAACGCTAAAAAAATCAGATCATACCATGTGGGATGACGACTGCCAAGAAGCATTTGACAAAATTAAGGAAATATTAGCTAAGCCACCAGTGCTAATGCCTCCTCAACGAGATCAACCTCTTGGTTTATATCTCACAGTCACAGAAACAGCCATGGGGGCTATGCTCGCGCAAAGCGTGGGAAAAGAAGAAAGGGCTATCTACTACCTTAGTAAGAATTTCTTAGAATATGAGTGTAAATACAAACCTCTCGAAAATACGTGCCTCGCTCTTGTGTGGGCAACAAAGAAGCTACGCCATTACATGCTTAGCTACTCCGTCAAGGTGTACTCCAAAATGGACCCCATCAAATACCTTTTCGAGAAACTCATCCTCAACGAACGCTTGGCAAGATGGACCTACCTTAATGTTCTCATAATTCGATCACAAATACGTACCTCTGAAAGTCATGAAGGGACGCGCTGTTGCTGTGTTTTTAGCAGACAATCCTATCAACGATGCTCAGGCAGTAGACATGTGGTCATTTCCAGATGAAGACATACTACAGACTTGTATGGATTCCTGAGACCTTTATTTTGATGGTGCATCTAATTTAAGAATATTTGGAGTGGGGGTATTGCTCATTTATCCTGAAGGTAAGCATACCATGTTATCTATTAATCTCGACTTCGAGGTGACAAATAACGCAGCAGAATACAAAGCTTGCCTCATTGGTCTACAAGCAGCAGTCAGTTTAGGCATTAAAAATATTCGAGTTCATGGAGACTCCTCCTTGATCATCAACCAGGTTACGGGATCCTGGAAGATTCGAAGTGAAAGTCTAGCACCCTATCAGGCTAGGATAGATCAAGTCACCTAATTCTTTGATCAAGTCACTTAGCTACATCTACCTCGAGAAGAGAATCAGTTCGCAAACGCTCTTGCAAAACTTGCGGCCATGATCAATATGCCAGACAACATGATCGAAATGCCTTTATGCATCGAACAGCGGTCCGAACCGACCTATGTACACCAACTTACATACGAAGAAGAAAACCTAGAGGAACCCTGGTTCCAAGCCATTATAAACTTCAAACTCAATGGTACATACCCACCACAAATAGATAAGAGGGGACAACATGCCATACGCCTATTAGCCTCTCAATACCTCCTCATGCAAGGAGAACTGTACAAAAGAACCCCTCTTGGTGTCATCTTGTGTTGCCTTGATCGTGCACAAGCACAAAAAGTAATGGAAGAGGTTCACGACGGAGAATGCAGCCCCCACATGAGTGGACCCATGATGGAAAAGAAAATAACACGTCTAGGATACTACTGGACGACAATGAAGTCAGATTGTATTAAGTACGTCAGACACTGCCATAATTGCAAAATCTTCGGGAATGTACAGCATGTTCCTCCTTCTATGCTTTACACCATGACATCTCCTTGGCCATTTTCTGCTTGGGGAATCGACATCATTGGAAAGATCACCTCACCTGGAACAGGAGGTCACTTCTTCATGCTGGTACCTATCGATTACTTCACCAAATGGGTCGAAGCAGCATCCTACACTAGTCTCACCGCTAAAAATGTGGCAAAGTTCATACAAACCAATATCATCTGCTGATATGGTTGCCCACAAGAAATCATCAGTAATAATAGATCACATTTCCAGGCTGAGACTGAGCAACTCCTAGCCAAATACAAAATCAAGTATCACCATTCCTCGCCTTACAAACCTCAGATTAATTGCGCAGTAGAGGCACCTAATAAGAATGTCGTCACAATCCTCAAGAAAATGATCGACAACTACCGCGATTGGCCAAGAAAAATACCCTATGCGTTATGGGGCTATCGCACTTCAGTTAGGACACCCACTGGGGCCACTGCTTTCTACCTAACTTACGGAATGGAAGCCGTACAGCCAGTAGAACTAGAAATCCCATCTCTTCGTATCCTTTTGGAGAGCGAAATCCAGGAAGCTGACTGGAAACGAGATAGATATGATGAACTTGTCCTCTTGGACGAGCGAAGATTGTGTGCCTTACATAATGTACGGACATATCAAGCACGTATAAAACAAACTTTCAACAAACGGGTTAAATCCAGAAACATCAAAGAAGGGGACTTGATGCTCAAATAAGTCAGAGCCCTCCTACCTATTGACCCACGAGGAAAGTTCAAACCTAACTGGGCTAGGCCTTTCCTAGTTAAATCTATATTCTCAGGGGGTGCAATTAGAATCACAAACCTAGATGGGAACGACTTCGCTAACCCTACCAACCTAGACCAATTAAAACGGTACTACCCTTAGCATAGGTCGAAAATTAGCCGCGCTTCGCGTCAACCCACATGTCGCTCATCCGACACGATATAAAACCGGCCCTGGCGTAATCATTAATGTCACTATGCTCTTGCATTTTGACATTTGGATAATCCTCATCTCATCAATTAAATTGAATTGTATTTCTTTAGGGAGTAAGGAAGGCACATGCCACCTTTTTCTAAAGTTCATTACAAGCTGTTGCTTCGAATTATTCTCTTTTTAACTACGCGCAGGGTTTGATTTCATTTTTACTAATGAATACGTAGGCAATCCTTCACAGGATTCAACCCGTCATTATTTTAAAATGTAAATAAAAGGACATTTGCATTTGTATTTGAAATTCAACAAGAATAATAAAAGAAAATCCCATCAGTTTCTTAACTAAACTTGTTCTCATATTCATTATTTCGTTATTAATAATAATACGCCACATACATAAATAAATGCTGAAATAAAAGCTAGGCTAGGATTCTAAAAACCCCGCCATTTACTACAACTCAATAATAATAATAATAATAATAATAATAATAATAATAATAATAATAATAATAATAATAAGAATAATAATAATAATAATAATAATAATAATAATAATAATAATAATAATAATAATAATAATAATAATAATAATAATAATAATAATAATAATAATAATAATAATAATAATAATAATAATAATAATAATAATAATAATAAAAAAAGTGTGACTAAGGCTATTCTTCCATCTTCCCCTTGCCTTTGTCACCCTTGTCGTTCTTTTTATCTCGACCACGAGTCGGGAGCTCTTGTGCTACCTCAGATCTAATCACCAACGGTCTTTCTCGCAGTCTAGCCCTACCATTCCTATCCATCACCATCCTCACGGCAGGAGTAGTATTCGGTTTCTTTGCTGGATGAACGACCAGGAATCCGGCCTCTTCTTCCCCTTCCGTCAGATACATTTCTTTCTCTTTAGTCGTCTCGCGGATTTTATAGTCTATAGGCTCATGTTTTTCAGTTTCTCACGTTCCTCAGGATTACTAGCCTTCCTCCATTGTAAATAGGAGCGAGATACCCATAACGAGCCAGCTGGAGCGGGTATGAACCACATGTTCCTCTGAACCCATCTAGCAGCCCATTCCCGACAAGACTCTACAGTATGAGCCAAGGCAGTTTGGGGAACGGTATCAAGCCTCTGAATTTTCTGTTTAAGGCCCACTAGCCTCAACAGTCTTTCCGGAAATATACATACCATGAATTCTAAGCCAGGAAGACGAACTGATCGAGTAGAATCCATAGAAGACGCCCCGGTAACGGACCTAAGATGCCACCATGGGACGATCCATCGAATCAAGGGGTCGCCTTCACTTTTCAGTTTATTTTCCCTATAATTACATAACCGGGAAAAGTCCACCATATAGAGCCTGGTTCTCATGGTAATTGATCGAACACGATATCCCGGCACATTAACTGGGGGCTCGATCAATCGCAGTCGTTCCATCAGCCATGTCTGCAGCAAGGAAAAAGAACACGTAAAAAAAACAAAAACAAAAAAAGAGACGAAAAATAAAAAGGACAAAGGAAGAAAAAGATAAAGGAAAAGAGTTCTTACTTGCAAGATGATGGAACTGCCCAGATAGGGAAATTCTCGATTCGCCTTTCTATTATCCAGGCCAAGAATAATCTCTCCTAGACAAAGGCATGCTGGGCTCTTGGGCAGCTCCATTTGTTCCACCAGATTCAAGAATAAAGGGTCCTCTCTCATCTCCTTATCAACGTTGCCTTGCAAGATATAGCAATGCAAAAGGCAAAATCCAAAGGCTCTGCGCCTCGCAACATTTGATATAGTAGGATCCTCCCTATTTATGAACGGGTTAACAAAATCCTCCATACGAACACCTTTCGAGGTAACATAACGGTCTACCTCAGCCTTGGTCAACCCAAGAAGGTCCCTAAATTTATTCTTATACCTTTGAGAGCTATAGGGTATAGCTGGTGCATCTTCATAGTCCCATCCCCCAATGGCAGCAATTTCCTCAGGAAAGTGACAAATATCACCTCCAGAGAAGGCAAAAACATGCAAATTTGGGTCCCAGTGCTCAAGACAAGCATCCAGGAAAGGCCTCACAACCTTCACCAATTTTAGGCTCAAGATCGATCCTAAATTGAAAGCACCCATATCGTGTTTCTCTACATTGGTGAACTCATTGATCCACTTCTTAAAGCGGTTTTCAAAAGCATCCATGATTGTGAAAGCTTTGTTTTTAGAGAGATATTTTGTATAATCGTATTGATAAACGGAAGAATTAAATGAGTAATACCTTCCTCGACATGTATATTTATACTATTCGCGCTTTCCCAATTTTAATCAAGGACGGATTAACACGGGAACGGACGCAGCATGAGTCGCGCCCTTTCGAAGAGTCGCGGCTCTTACTGCACCTCTTCCCCAGGTCCTTTATCCTGATTTCCAGATTTGTATCTTTCCTAATTTATGTCCAACTATAACTTCCTATTCCTATAGGATATGGATTCGGTAAATCGTCGATTTTCTATAATATCAGGTTTCCTAATCCTAATTGGTTTCGCTTTTCGAGACGGAATTCGACATCGTCGCCAAACAAGCACATTTACCCGTTTTATTTCATTTCATTTTAGGGATTCATTTCTAAACATTTTCTCTATAAACTTACATTTCTTTTAAATTTTCTTTTTTTAGGGGATAGCCCTCCCTACCATCCGGTCATTTTTGCACATTTCATTTTTCGCTTTGCGCTAGTTTAGGCCACCAATATGCTACATGTAGATTTATGTGATGTCTATATGATTTTCGGCAGCACGGCGGCAGAAACCGTCATCTACCAAACCTGTTCTTTAGACTAACTTGCAAGAACAGAAGACACCCAACAGCAAAGGCACTCAGGCCATCAAATACAATCAAAAGAGGCATGTACATCAAACTGGGGGCTCTCGCCCAAAACAAAATCCAAATATCCGAAACTAGGGGCTTTCGCCCGAAACAAAGTCAACATGTACAAAAGCAAGTCAAAATGTACATGATCGGGCCTGTCGCAAGCCCTGGTCAAAGATAATTACCCAAACTAGGCTAACAACAAATTAATGTAGTTAGGTAAGCAGGGGTCGATCCTCAGGGAAATGGTGTTTCCTATGGATTGTGAGATACTTGCAATTGGATTTTGTCTAAACGAGTATCTGGGTTTTGGGGTTTTGGATTCTAAATTAATAAAAAGCATAAACAAAATAAAAACAAATCAAAATAAAAGCAATGAAATGGATAATGATTTAACAATGATAGAAAGAATCTAGGGAAGTAGGTTCACACATGTAGGTTAACATATTGATGAAATTGGATTTGGAATAATGCAAATAATTCATTGTGAGTTCGTAAGAATGTTGTGTTCATTACAATCATAGACCAGATGGTCTAGCAGACTTTTAGGCGATTTACTAGGTCTGATCTACCATGTCATGCTTTGTCTATTCAATTCACGTATTTCTACCTTGGAAAAGAATTTCATTTTAGTCAATGATTTTGGCCAGAAATCGTTAACTATCGTTACAATCCAAACATGCATAGACACAGCATTTAAAGGCACAATTTCTTTTATCCATTTAACATCTTTTAATCAATCTAACATGGCTAACCTACACCCTAGAAAGGTGACTACTTATGCATGATTAACAATGAAAGAGCAACTAAGAATATAAAACTAAGAATGGTAAACATGATAAAGGAAATGTAAAAACAAGAATAAGGATTACCGAAAAGGACGAGCAAAGATTGAAATGGAACAAGAACTTGAATAGGAAATGCAAACCCGGAAATTAGAATTCCATTCTAATTAGAAGAACAACTATAATTAAAGAAAGCTTAGAACTAAACTAAACTAGAAAAATAGGCATAAGAGAAGATGGAGATAATGATGAAATATAAATATCCAAATAGAAATTTCCTTGCATATCTTTGACGATCCATGTATTACAATACTTGAATAATATAAAAAAACTAAGAACCAGAAGTTTTTATTATTTCTAAACTAGAAAAATAGGCATAAGAGAAGATGGAGATCTAAACATAAAAGAAGAAATGTAAAAGACGATTTTTAAGGGAAAATGGAGGCTAGGGTTTCTAAGACTAATCTAGGGTTATGTAAAAGAGAGAAGTGTTGTGAAATGTAGGGAGGTGTGTTGAGAATTGTATGCTGAGGCTCTCTAATATAGCAGTAGGTTTCGTGGGGGAGGGGTCATGCATTCATCACATAGGACAAAAAGGAGGAAGTCGAAGCAAAAGCTCGGATCAGCAAACATACCCGATCGGGTTCACCACATACCCGATCGGGTATATTGTATTCTTGGTGCTTTGACTTTCGTTTCATCTCCCCTTGCATATGACTTGACTTTCATTATCCCCCTTGACCTTTTGAGTCGGGTTTGTTGATAGGGTTTGATGTAAAATGATGATTTATTCGCCTAACTGATCGATCTTCTGACAGCTGCAAAATCGTCTTTGCTTCTTCTTTCTTTTGAATTAGTGAACCTTCTTGAAATGCCTTTGACTTGGTCAAGCTTGCTTCTTCAAATCGTCAGGTTCTAGGAAAATGCTCGGGAATATAGAAAAAGGGCGTAGAAACGTCACTTTCCCTATAAAACAGGTTAGAACATAGGAACTCGCCTAGAAGACGATATTAGCTCATAAAGTGGCTTAACAAAGCACAAATGACATACAAAACCGATCTAAATTGGGGGTTAAAATCATGCAAATATTCACTTATCAAACTCCCCCAAGCTAAACCCTTGCTTGTCCTCAAGCAAACATAACAAACAATACCAGGACAAGGGTTTCAAGCATTGGCTACTACACCATCAAGAAACAAATCTCAACGTAAAACTTTGGAAACATAATGAATCATAACCCAAAAACAATGTGGGCAAGAATGATACATAAACATGGCTGAGATTTACATAACGGCGTAGCACAAAGAACTTCACTATAGATTTTCGGCTCTTGCATGATCTTTTGACAGGTGGACTCTCACGGCACACTCGAACACTCATTGTATGTAAAAGGTGATTTCTTTATATGTAAATGTTTTTAAGACACTCACCTATCTACGACTCATGAAAATGTATCCGCAGTCTAATATGGTAAGCAATTCAAATTACAAGTCAAATATCACAATGCACACAGAAAAGAAGCCGGAAGAATAGGAAGAAGGCTTTGGGAAATGGGTGAAAGGTGGACAAACAGTTATGGTTATTGTGAAGTTTTAAACGAGCTAGCAACTAACCAATGATAAATGGATACTCAATCCAAACTTTCGATCAATTTCCCAGAAGACGGATAACGAAGCCAAAAGCAACAAATTGGCTTATTACACACGAAACACAAGGGTAAACTCGTTCTGAATATTGACTTGACATTTCTTAGGAGATACTCACAACTTCTTCTTTTATTTCTTCCCTTTTTTTCTTTTCTTTTTTCGTTTCTCTTTTTTCTTTTCTTTTTTTTTTCTTTTCTTTTTTTCTTTTGAACATAACATCACTTCTTGAACATTTTCGTTCTCCCAAATTCACTTTGACATCAAGGAACAAAATCTTCTCAAAAGAGCACTCATACACCATAGTCTAGCTACTAGCTCAACAGGGTAGGCAGTTTTTATATGTAGCTATTATTTGTGAAGCATTTGTATGAAGGAGGCTAATTTTGAGGGGTAATTCAAAGTGAAAAAGGCTTCAAATCTTAGTGAATCATGAATGCAATGCTTATAGGAATAAAATGAGAACCATACTTATGCGTTTTGACATGACACATATCACAAGGAGAACTACACACACCTAGATGAGACTGGGTATAGATGTACCAGTCTAAGGAGGTTCTACCTTACAATATATGTAACTTGCCAAGTGTCATGATCAAGCGTGCTCATCTATAGATTCATTCCATGGCTACTGTGTAGAAGACTTCCCCATGTATGCAAAATTTAATAAATATTGAATCATTATCTTTTGAAAGCTCTAAGTTTGGGAAATGTAACATGAAAGCATAGTAAACAAGCAAGCAAAGCACGAAAAGCATTCAATGATGTTCAAAATTTTTTTTTTTTTAAGTTTTGCTCTTATTCAAAAATTTGAAAAAATGATCAACTAAAATGCAAAATGGGAAAATGCAATCCCTCCCCCAAGCTAAACATCACATTGTCCTCAATGTGAGCACAAAGACAAAATATGCAACGAGATGCTTAATGGGAAAAGGGGAAAAAGGAAACATGAAAGAAGAATGAAGCATACTAGTCAGCACGGACTCCCCTAAGCTAGTCTTTTGGACTTGACAAGGAAGGCCTTTATAGATTCTTCAAAAACTCTTTCATATGCAAAATAAATCCTAACAAAACAACAAAAAAAACAGGGAAAGCAAAAGGAAAGGAAAGGACACGGGTTGCCTCCCGAGAAGCGCAATTTAAAAGTCTTGCTAGACTTCATTTCTTCCTCTGATCATTCTTTATCTCTAAGCTCACTATCATCCGAGCTCATCATCATAGCATTCCTTACATTCTCCATCCATGCCAAGCTTTTCCGAGAATAGCCCCTTCTAGCACTTTTAGCAGTAGTGCTTTTAGTATGCTCACCTCCAAGAGAACCAACACTAACATGTGCCTCCAACGGATCCGTCAGTAAGGATCAAGGCATAGAAGAAACAACAGAAGTGTCATCAACATCAAGCACATAACAAGGCTCTTCTAACACGGGACTCCTAACGGTGGAATTTTTACTAAATGTCACCTTGTCATCTCCTATCTCTAATGTCAACTTCCCATTCTTGACATCAAAAACTGCACCAGCGGTGTGCAAAAAGGGTCTTCCCAAAATGATTGGGATTTTAGAGTCCTCGGCCATGTCAAGTACTAGAAAGTCAACGGGGATGAAAAACTTACCAACTTTGACAGGCACGTCTTTTAAAACACCCATAGGTTGTTTTAGAGAACGGTCCGCCATTGGCAAAGTAATATTAGTGCATTTCAAAGCACCCATGTTAAGTTTTTCAAACATAGAAAAGGGCATGACACTTTTACTAGCACCTAGGTCGCAAAGGGCCTTATCAATGGTATACGTGCCTATACGGCAAGGGATGGAGTAACTACCAGGGTCCTTAAGTTTTGGTGGAGACTTATTTTGCAAGAGTGCACTACACTCTTCAGTGAAAGCTACGGTCTTAATCTCATTGAAGGATCTCTTCTTTTTGAGGACTTCCTTCATAAACATGGAATAAGAAGGAACTTGGGAAAGCAATTCAATGAAAGGGACTGTTACCTTTAAATTCTTGACGATGTCAAGGAACTTACCATACTTTGCCTCCTCCTTGTGCTTGGCTAATATTTGGGGAAATGGGACTTTGATCTCAATAGGAATCTCGGGCTCTTTCGTCTTTGACATAGGCACCTCAGCTTCAACATCAACAACCACAGGCTCATCATTAGCCTTCTTCTTGAAACCTCCTCCAAGCTTAGCCCCTTTTGCTACCACCTCCTCATCCATAGCAGTGGAAGGCCCATCATAATGTTTACCACTTCTCGAGGAAATGGCATTTACAGTTTCGTGAGGTTGGAAACATTGTGAAGGCAGCTACCCTTGATTTTGGTGGGTATTAGAAGAGGCATATTGGGAAATTTTAGCTTCCAACAATTTGATGGCGGCATCCTTAGCTTGATCGCTCTCTTGGAATTGAGCTATTATGGTGTCTTGCCTTTGAGCCAATTGCAGCATCATGGCTTCAAGTTTACTTACCCCATTGTCACTTTGTTGAGATGTAGAGGATTGAAATTGTTCTAGCTTTTTTGTGAGAAGGGCTACTTGAGCTTGTAAAAGTGCCAAAGTGGGATCCTCTTGCTTAGATTTCAATGGTATGGAGCGGGAATTTCAATATTGAGAATCGTGAATTGCCATGGATTCAATGGTAGTGTGAGCAATTTCAACACTAATTTGATCAAATCTTCCATTGTTAGCAGAATCCAGGATACGACGGGACTCTGTACAACACCCGTTGTAGAATGTGATGGCAAGGAACCATGGGTCTAACCCATGATGAGGACACTCCCTTTGCAAGTCCTTGTACCTCTCCCAAGCTTCATATAGGCTCTCATCACCCCCTTGTCGGAAACCAGTGATTTGACTTCTCAACAAAGCGGTCTTTTCTGGAGGAAAGTACTTTTGGTAGAAGGCAAGAGCTAAACTATCCCAATCGGTGATCCCTAATGTAACCTTATCAAGGCTATGTATCCACAACTTTGCCTTACCCCTCAAAGAGAATGAGAAGAGCATCTCTCTAATCTGCCCTTGGGTGACTCCAATTTGTCTAATAGTGGAGCAATAGTCACAGAAGTTTTGGATGTGAAGGTTGAGATCTTCTGTGCCATTGCCACTAAATTGGCTTCTTTCTATAAGGTTAATGAAGGCAGGTTTTATTTCGAAGTTTCTGGCTGTGATTTGGGGTGTAGCAATACCCCTTGTAAGTGTTTCTGCGGTGGGTTTGGAATGGTATGAAAGTCGAACCATTTTCTAATGTGAAGGTGAAGATTGAATGTTATTTGAAAGTTGGGTGGTTTTGTGAATGGATATGTGAAGGGATCTTCTTCTCCTTTAAGGTTAGATAGGATATCCGAGTAATTTTTACGAATATGGTCTAAACTCGAGAGATCAGAAGCTTTTGAGATTTCGTTAAATAGTTCTTGTCTCCTACGCAGAGTTCTTTCTAGGTCGGGATCTAATGAGATAGGGGTCCCTAGTCTAGAAGATCTGGGCATAAGATGGAAAAACTAAGACAAGAAATCAAGAGAGATCTAAAGGAATTTGGATTCCTAAAGACTAGACAAAACTAATAGCAAGAAAAATCACAAAACGAGGAAAACTAAACCGTGCTCCCCGGCAACGGCGCCAAAATTTGATCGGGCATGTCGCAAGCCCTGGTCACAGATAATTACCCAGACTAGGCTAACAACAAATTAATGTAGTTAGGTAAGCAGGGGTCGATCCTCAGGGAGATGGTGTTTCCTATGGATTGTGAGATACTTGCAATTGGATTTTGTATAAACGAGTATCGGGGTTTTGGGGTTTTGGATTCTAAATTAATAAAAAGCATAAACAAAATAAAAACAAATCAAAATAAAAGCAATGAAATGGATAATGATTTAATAATGATAGAAAGAATCTAGGGAAGTAGGTTCACACATGTAGGTTAACATATTGATGAAATTGGATTTGGAATAATGCAAATAATTCTTTGTGAGTTCGTAAGAATGTTGTGTTCATTACAATCATAGACCAGATGGTCTAGCAGGCTTTTAGGCGATTTACTAGGTCTGATCTACCATGTCATGCTTTTTCTATTCAATTCACGTATTTCTATCTTGGAAAACAATTCCATTTTAGTCAATGATTTTGGCCAGAAATCGTTCACTATCGTTACAATCCAAACATGCATAGACACAACGTTTTAAAGGCACAATTTCTTTATCCAATTTTCATCTTTTAATTAACCTAACATGGCTACCCTACACCCTAGAAAGGTGACTACTCACTCATAATAGTATTTAGATCTAGATTGATTTTAACAATTAAAACTAGGCTAGACATGTTTATTGATTTTTGATATTATAAGATGATAATAACAATTCTAAATCAACGATCTAATGAAATAAAATGATTACAACGGTATTTAAATTGAATCTAAACAACATGTAAAGAAAACAATGATCAAATAAAAAACATAAAGAACTTAAACAAAAGATAAAACAGAAATACCTACATGACGATCAAATAGCGATAATGATGAAATATAAATTTCCAAATAAAAATTTCCTTGCATATCTTTGACGATCCATGTATTACAGTACTTGAATAATATAAAAGAACTAAGAACCAGAAGTTTTTATTATTTCTAAACTAGAAAAACAGGCATAAGAGAAGATGGAGATCTAAACATAAAAGGAGAAATGTAAAAAGCGATTTTTAAGGGAAAATGGAGGCTAGGGTTTCTAAGACTAATCTAGGGTTATGTAAAAGAGAGAAGTGTTGTGAAATGTAGGGAGGTGTGTTGAGAATTGTGTGATGAGGCTCTCTTATATAGCAGTAGGTTTCGTGGGGGAGGGGTCATGCATTCATCACATAGGACAAAAAGGAGGAAGTCGAAGCAAAAGCTCGGATCAGCAAACATACCCGATCGGGTTCACCACATACCCGATCGGGTATATTGTATTCTTGGTGCTTTGACTTTCGTTTCATCTCCCCTTGCATATGACTTGACTTTCATTATCCCCCTTGACCTTTTGAGTCGGGTTTGTTGATAGGGTTTGATGTAAAATGATGATTTATTCGCCTAACTGATCGATCTTCTGACAGCTGCGAAATCGTCTTTGCTTCTTCTTTCTTTTGAATTAGTGAACCTTCTTGAAATGCCTTTGACTTGGTCAAGCTTGCTTCTTCAAATCGTCGGGTTCTAGGCAAATGCTCGGGAATATAGAAAAAGGGCGTAGAAACGTCACTTTCCCTACAAAACAGGTTAGAACATAGGAATTCTCCTAGAAGACGATATTAGCTCATAAAGTGGCTTAACAAAGCACAAATGACATACAAAACCGAGCTAAATTGGGGGTTAAAATCATGCAAATATTCACTTATCAGTACAAGTCAACAACAAAATACAACTAATCCTTATCAACACCCAACATGGCTACGGTCACCTCGAGGGCGGAAATCTCGGCATCCCTAGCCTCCAGCTCCCTCAACAAGCGAGCCGTCTCCTCCCGAGACTCCGCCAGCTCGCTCATCAAGGCTCTCTGCGAAGAAATGTCCCATTTCAGTCAATTCATTTCAAAAGTACATAAAGACACGATAAGAAGGAAAGAGAGGTTCCTACATGTTGATCCTGGCCACCTGAAAGCGCCTCAGTGGCCGTGGCCCACAGCCGGTTGGCCACCCTTCAAAACGCCATGTGCTGAGACGGTGCCACTTACATTCAATTAGATAAAAAGTATTCCCATGCGGGGAAAACGAAAGGAAGATAGTCAAACCTTACCCTCCTCACTAAATGTTGCCACTCCTCCAAGCCAGCATCAGTCACCACCTCACTAAAATCGCGGAGCTCCAAAGTCGTTCTAAAACCGGCCGCATCAGTGTACTTCAACACCTCGGGGTAAGCTGGGGGATCGATGCCCGCCACCTCGATAGCCTACAAAAGACGGATGACTCTTTAATTAACAATCGCTTGTAACTAACCAAAACAATTCAAAATAAGCAATGCTTACCACTATCGGCCAGTACGCTTGTCTCTGGTGAACGAATCCGGAGTAGTCCTCACCAAGAAGCCGGAGGGCATCCCAACTCGCACCGGCCAAGTCAGCCTCTCTCTCGGCGTTAGAGGGTTCCCTAAACATCGACCCCGGAGGATCGATAGGGACCGTAAAGGTGTCACAGGAGCACTGTCGGGTCAAACGCTCACCCAAGTACCACACGGGTCCCATTGGCGTCCTCAACAACAACTGACTCGCACTCCTATGACACAAAACCTCGGCTACGAAAGCCAGAGCATCCTGGTAGTCACCCCAAGGTCTGGGCACCTAGTGAAATAAAGAAACAAGGAGATCATTCCTATGATCAGTTCTAGAAACGAAAGGGTCCTCCCTACGGTCATTTCTAAAGACAGAAAAGAAGAAATCAAGATATTTAAATGATCCAACTGCAGGGCATTCACGCCCCTCCGACAGACATAGTAAGAAGAACGCTGGCTCTTCCTACGACACATCACCCAATCCCTCACAACGGGATATGCCCTCGGCTCCGGCTCCAGCCTCTTGGGTGCGAGGCCCAAAAAGTAGGAGTACACCCCCACCTGCAAACAAAACAATAATCGTTTAAACAAAAAATATCGATCTCTCGATCAATGATTTACCCAACTCATACAAAAGGAAGGTTCATACCTCCAACAAGAACCCAGGACCAACAGTAGGAGGAGAAATCCCCTTCTCCATCAGCTCTGGTCTAACCATGGCCCTCATATAGTGAGTGAGGACCGCAAATGCAGCGAAATAAATTCAAATGGTTTTGAAAATCTCTGCAGAATTGGGTCAATTTCAATAGCTCATATCATGAGTTTTACATGGTGAAAATTTGAGTTCTTTATATTTTGGGTTTTTGAAAGAGTCCTCTTTCATATGGAGTTGGAATCAATAACATTCATTTAGTAGATTGTTCACACGAGGGCTTCAAAGACTGTCATGCATGGATGCTCCTCAGCTTTTCAGAAATGACCTGTCAGCACTAAAACGTAAATAACTCAATATTGGATGGATGGTTTTGGTTGATTCTTTTTTATTATGAAATCTAACGTCATTAGCTTTCATTTGAATCATCATGAGAATTTTTATTCCATCTGAGCTGGGAGATATGATTTTTCAAAGTTCATGCTGCTGCACAGGAAAACTGCTGTGCATTCACTTCTGACCTGCACTTACTCAAATGCTTATAACTGAAGTTAAAGGACCTGTTTTTGCATGATTCCAAATGGAGAAGGAAGCTAACTCATATAGCTTCAATTTGGCTACTCATGGGTCTTCTAGTTCTACCTATGCAGAAACTGAGAGCATCTGCAAGATGCCTCTGGAGTCTGGAATACTGCTGCACAGTTGTCAAGGGACCTGCTAGTACTCAAACCTCTATATCTAGAGTTGCATTCATCATTTTGGGTTGCTTCTTTTTTGAAATGAAAGCTAACATCTCTAGCTTTAAAATGTGATATTTTAGGGGTTCTAGTTCATCCTAAGTCATGAGATATTCGACCTGCAAGTCAGGCCAGAATCCAAAATGTTGTGTTGTTGTCTGTTTTGCATTTGTGTGCATCAAGGGCCTTCCTATCCAGTTTACTTGGTTTAAATGGCACGTCCAAGGATATACATTGGTCCCTAAATGATCCTAAGTATGTGTGCATCATATGGCAGCAAAAGGAGAGCTTTTGAATTGATAAAAGACAGCTCACATGTGGAAGGAACACAAGGAAAGCGACAGCTTGTCCTTGTCTTCTCTTGTCTCCTCTTTTCTGAAATCTTTTGCAAATGCAGCCATGGGGCCACGAAAGAAGACATGAAAACAGCTATTTCATGTACCAAGTAGTAGAAATTAGTCCTTTTATTGTATTTGTCCTCTTACTTTATTGAAAATCAGCCATTAGATTAGAGTACTTAGAAATCAATGGCTAGATTGCATCTTAGGCTTTTATTTGTTGAACTTGTAATGCTCTATATAAAGAGCCATTTGCCTTTGTAATATTCAGTTTATGAAATGAATTTTTAGAGGTTTTGAAACCCTTGTGTCCTTTGCTTTGTGCTTGGGCATTTATCATCTTTGCTTAGTGCGAGAGAACCTCCATTTGCTACGTGCTTTGGAGCGGAGTTGAGTCCATGCTTCGTGTTCTTGGGCGAAACTACTCCTAGGCTTAGACCTGCTATGTAATCTAGTCTAAGTCATATCCATCTATCTCCCATTGTATTAAACCCACAAAATAAGCCCTCCAAAACAGCCCCTCAAATGAGAAGAACAACTACTCTTGTCGAGTTTAATTTGTTGTTGTTTCGTTGAGTCTTGGTTGCACTTGGTTGTGCAAAGCGGTTTCCGGGACCGTCCTATCCCTAGCCCGGGTTTAGGTGTCATTAAGGTTAGTTTTAGAGTCACTGGAGTCATGCTCGAGTGGTGGCTGTTCGGGAGCTTTTCTTGGCACGAAATGAGCCCCTTTGGGTCTTGTTTCAGTGCAGCAAAGCTAGGAGTAACCCAGTCCCAACGACCTAGGCTACTCAAGTGAGAGAGAAAAGGAAGAAGCTTCGTCGATAGCCTCTCCCCCTTGTCTCTAAAGTAAATCGAAGACAAGAACCACCACAGCCAAAGTCGAGCCATCTGCTCAGTTGTACAAGGAGGAGGAGGTACCATCTCCCCACCTATCCTCACTCTTGCCGGAGTCATACCCGCAAATTAGTCTCTAACGTAAGTGCTCGAAACCAACCCGGGAAAGGTAGCTGCCCATGTCAGCAAGTTCCATCCTATCAAACTCCTCGCCTCCTCTGAGTCAACCCTCATGGTCGTTGATGGCCACTCCAGAGACTCAACTCCGCACGGCAGACCATAAAACATGTCGTAATCCTCCAAAGTAACCCCGACCTCTCCAAAAGGCATATGAAAGGTCAAGGTAGTATCCCAATACCGATCAAGAAAAGCACGAATCAGTCTAAGGTTAGCCTGAATCTTCCTCGCCTTGATCATCCTCTGGGCCCTAACCAAGTCTCCAGAGGCTGCTGCCTCGACGAGAGCCCTCTCCTCCTCCGTCAACCTCTCATAGGCCTTCATCATGGTCGTGTAGCCGGAAAAGGATTTCATGTTCCCAGCATCATGAATCAATTCAAACAAAATTATCATCATTAGTATTTTATAAACGGGAAATAAAATGATAACGAATACAAAGAAGGTTAAATAGTAACTTACCATGCTCCGCGTCGTACGGTAAGACAAGTGGCTCTCCGCCGCCCAAATGAGATGTCTACCAACCCATTTATCAGTCCACTCAGGTGCACTTAACCGTTGGCTTCCACCCCGTCCCACGTTGGCCCTCCTAGGGACCTCCTCGGCCTCTCTGGCCTCCTCAAACACCTCAGTCGGTACCTCTTCTCCCGCACGAGAAGAAGAAGGCTCAGGGTCTACATCCATAGGGGTCGCCCTCGACGTAGAAGGAATATCACCTGCGGAATCGAAGTCATTTCAAGTCATTTCAAAGTCATTTCAAGCATTTTTTTCAAACACATTTCGAGCATTTTTCAAGCGCTAAAAGTACGTTTCCGGTCATCTTTGGCCATTTCTTCCAAAATCCGACTACACATGTAGGGTAGGGACAATTCAAGTCTAGTTTAAAGCCCAATCACGGGTTTCTATCAAAAATTTGACAGCATTTCGCTATAGTAGCGGTTATGCCCCGAAAAGCGTCATGCAGAAGCCGTCGCAAATCAAAAATCTAACACCACAACAAGTTTACCTGTCACACAAGGGTTCCTAAACAACAAATTTTATCGAAAATGGACGATCCTAAAGGGGTTTTTGAAGCGATTTTCAGTTCAGTAGAGTGACCGTCTCATTTGCTTAAAATTTGACGGAAACGCAAAAGAAATACATGGTTACGCTCCTAATGATGCCTAGTGTTCGTTTCTAGTGTCAATTTCTACCATATAAGCTCAAATGGGTGCTAATCCCCTTTTTTTTTACATTAAAGAGGAAGGAAACCCTAATTTTAATTCAAATTCAATCGAAATGCAAGCGATTAAAGCGAAAATAGGACGCATACCTCGATTGGTCATGATTAATAGCACAATTTGATCAATATTCGACGAGTTTTGATTGGATTTTGAAAGGTTTGTTCGAGTTTTGTGTTTTGGAAATGAATAGAAAGAACTCCGTCTATCGCGATTTTAATCAGACAGGGACGAGCTCTGGAAAGGACACAGCGATCACTGCGCCTCTTCCAAAGGTCGCAGCTTTTGGTGCGCCTTTTCCCCACCGAGCTTTCACTTCGATTTAAAAATTCGTTACAAGCTTGTTACTTGTGGGCCCAAACCTTGTACGCCTCTTCTCCGACATCTTATTTCACAAAGCTTGGTTCTTTCTCAAGACCCGCGCTTTGACAGGTTTCAAAACCGTCACATGATATTATCATCTCAGTCGGTCCCACCTTTCGGACATACAATCCGTGGGCCCATCATTTATCACCAGAATTTTGCCCGCCACAACCGAGCAGATTTCCCCGAAATGATTCGATCCTGACAGAATCTTCCATACATCAGATTTATTTCAATATATGTTTCCCCAACGAGAGTTTGCCTAAGGAGAGAGACGGGAAGATTCTCACATTATAACGGCTGGCGAGCTTCATTACGCACCCCACTTGACGGCTGGTGAGCCTCATAACGCAACCCCATTCAAACGGCTGGCGAGCCTCACATCGCACCTCATCCCAAATGAGAAGATGCCCCAGGTATGACTCCTTCTTATGGCTGGCGAGCTTTTATACGTAGTCTAACAGACTTTAAACGACCCTCCCCGATTGTCGACAGACTTTTAAATTTTCCCGACGGCAGGTCCTTGGTTCAGACCCCTTTGAACCGCCTCGCGTCGCCATAGTTATTAGGTTGTAATCTTTGATTGACCTGGTGGCTATACTTTGACTTTTGCCTTGTCCAAGCCTCAGTCAAAGTGGGGGCTATGTGTGGGAAATATCGGTATACTTCCCTTTAAATTTTTCGGATTATAATGAAATTATAACTATATGAATTTCTAGTCATAAATGAAATTGCATAATATAAACAAGAGATTAAGAAATAACCTTCGGTCCTAGTGAAAGGCCTAAGAACAAATACCAAAGTAGGTATTCTCCTAATCGTAACACCCAAGATGGTTTAAGATATGCCTTCGTCGTGCTAGAACGAATCCCCAAAATTACTTCTAATTTTGTGTGTATCTTGATGATGAATATGAAGATCAATAAGAGAGTCAAAAATCAGAATTTTCTTTCTCTTTTTACCCTAGGTGTGCCGTGAGATTAGAGTCCTCTAGCGTTTGTTTTATGTTTTCTTTTTATCACCCTTGAGCCGAGAATTCAAGAGGAAAGAAATCAATAATCAAAAACCCTAGTTTCCATATTTATCTCAACCTTTATTAGGTAATTAGCATATAATATTATAAGTACATAATGTAATATGTATTCTAATTATTACTAGTAATGGACCGTCACATAAACCGAGTAATGCCGGACCAATACACTATAATAATATCGTGTAATACATATCCGCCAACTTAAATATAACAGTTTACATTTAGTTTAGACCAACACTATATACATTGATTAAATATAAACGATTTTATATTCAATTACCAGCTAACATTATTTATCGTTATTAATAATCGTATCATCATCTTATTGACTAACCTTTTAGTCAAATACATCGACTAACCTTTTAGTCATTTAATAAGGCATCAATATGATTATTTTCTCAAATAATCACATCTCTCAAACACATCCTTTAGGTGTGACTTTTAGGGACCAGTTGATCACCGCCATCTGTATGACAATAACGTCAAACTTATCTAGCAAGCCAACCGTTATTGATAAACGTTTATCAACTGATTATTATACAAAGTATACCCTGTGAACCTACAGAGATTTATTTATGTTATTGCACTAACTGTGGAGGACACTGGCTCCAACAATCTCCCACTTGTCCTTACAAGTGTATGTGCGATAACTGATTCTCATATCCTTAAATTTCTCCCACTCAATGTAAAACAATTTGCAAAGTCCGCATTCACAAAGGTCGTATTTTACAAGTGATCAGTATCAAGAGTGGTTTTCCCGACTAGAGAGTAACTCAACGGATAAACGAATCATTATTCGAGCATGGCCATGCATTTCAGTTACTACTCCTCGAGTGGCCCTGAGAAATAACAAAACCTGATAAAGGGTTGGATATTTTTCCTCAACTCGAATCCTGCAGATGTAAGCACAGTATGAAATGACCCAGTAAAAATCTGCTTGGCCTCCTGTTACGGTCGACCGTGAGAAAGAAACCAAAGTCACCCAAAAACTGCCTTAATCTCAAGAGACAGTCGAAAGTCAAAAGAATCGACTCTAGGAACACTATGGACGTCCAATCCACGACCTGGCACCGAATGTTGTTAAACATTTAGGACTCCATAACGTCGTCACGAATTACAATGTCCT
>JAIUZE010070653.1:13907-34834 GCA_022085475.1 Heliosperma pusillum | reverse complement strand
TACAAAGTAGCCAAATAGGGGCATATGGCGATATAATATCACCTAAATGACATAGAAATGCGTGCATAAATGAACTAGAAAGTCTATAAAAAATACACGCATCAAACACGCTGCATATTTTTTTTGTTTTTTAGCTAAGCATGAGGCGCCAGCCGGGTGACCGGCCGGCAACCTGCTGGAGCCATTTCCATATAATTTCTAAACTCTTAATTTATAATAGTTCGCATGGTTTGTTTATCGTATAAATTTACGTAATGACTTATAATATTAATGTTTCGAATATATGATATTCCATTCGCTTGTATCGCATGTTTTGTGACGGTTTTTGGTATGTCCCACTTTGAGTCAGTTTTTACAAATGTTACGGTTTGAGCACTATTTTGTAATGTGCTTTGTACTCTCATTCCCTTGCCTACCTCCACGTTCGTAAGGCTGGAATGTCGAAACGGGGATGTATCCTTACTGCTTAATTGCATGTGTTAGTGGGCATATGACGACGTTGTTGGGAGGCGAACGCTTTGCGTTGATCGACGCGGCCGTCAAATGTTGTATACTTGCGAGGTGGTGTCATTGGCATGTAGCGTACCGCTTATTATTATGCTTGTGCTCTTTTCCGCCTCTTTCGTGAATTATCGACCGAATTTGGGGTACTCGGCTTCTATGATTGACCGAGTCTTGGATGCAAAATGTCATCGCTTGTCAAATCGGAACACGTTTATTCCGAGAGTCTGGCAAGGTTTAGACTAGGACCGTATTATTATCGTCGTCCTACCAGGAGGAAATTAGTCTACATATACGAAATGTCATCGTGTATGCGTTCAAGGAAATGTCATCCCGTGGATGCGATTTTAATCATTCTTGCCATGTACACGGTGCTAGTGCGTTTCATCTACCGTGAGAGAGGTCGTCAATATACTGTATGTTTGAATGGATGATAATATGATGGATTATTTGTGATCATCGCATGACTTGTCCTGGTTTGGTTGTCGAGTCTCAATCTTATCAAACTTATACCGCTAACGGTGAGATGCAAGCCCTAGTGAGTGTATATGGTTGCCTAAGAGTGTCTTTCCCGAGTCTACTTATAATCTGATGCGTACAGTTCATATGTCGAGTTCTATTTTATCAAGTATATGCCGCTAACGGTGAGATGCAAGCCCTAGCGAGTATGTAGTTGCCTAAGGGTGTCTTCCCCGAGTTTGTCTATAATATAATGGTTACGGTTTTGTACTTCATGTACCGATATCTTTACATATTGAACCGCCTATTTATCCTTCTCGTATTTCACATGTATATTTATATATGCATGCTTCTACTTTTGTATTTCCGTTTATGTACGTTTAATGTGATATGGCAGGGAGAACCCGTAGTTACTCCCCACTGACTGTGACGTTCATGTTATTCATGGATGAACAGGTTGCTTGATTTGGATGGCTTTTTGCTTGTGGTATTTTGGGTTCGGGTGTGAACTTACGGGCGTTGGCCTGGATGAATCACCTCTAGACGTTGTTTAGCTAGTTGCTAATAACTTTGATGTTGGATAGCATTTTGAGAGACTTCGTCTCTTTGTAGTATATTCTATTTTTGTTTGTATTTATTTGACATTCCTCGTATTTCTATCTTGCATGTAAAAAGTTTTAATAACACCGTATTTTCCGCTATATAAATCGCATGCTTGTTATGTTTTATTTCCGCATTCGCGATGGTTGTCACAGTTGTTATCAGAGCTTTATCGCTCCCGACGCACATACGTGAACCCTAATTAAACTTAAATTACTTGACCTTGAAATAATAAATGAGAGATGGGTAGACTTAATTAAGGACCTAAGTTGGTAGTCTTTGGTGTACTTGATGTTTGTTAGGTTCTAACTTGTTTGTTGATTGTGTTGAGCGATGTTATGTTTGTTTGTATCTACCGTCTTGAGGAGGATCATGCGTTACCTAGAAGAAGTATCCGCTACCGAAGATTGAAGATTGACAAGCCTAATTGAAGTGTATTTCTTCCTCATCGATGATTTCTCTCGTCCTTAATGTATCATGCTCTCTTCCTTCTATCTAAGTGCTTCTTTATCATCTAACGTCTCCTCCCCTTGGACATTACTCTTGTTACTTCCCTCCTCCTCCAATCAATGAGCGAAAAAAAAACACAAAGACGTAATATACCTCGACTACTAAACTAGCTCGGCAAAGGTAGGCTTAGTTTAGGATGTAGTTAAGGGCAACAGGCAGATATGGCTTTATGTGGAGTTAATGGGGTAAAATGAGGAAAAGGGAGATGCAAATATTCTCAAAACACGTAATACCGACCACAAACCTAATGCGTGCAGGCAATAAGAAATCAAAATTCATATACAAGCAAATGACACGAGATGTGGGGAGTAACTACTCTCATTCCTAGATGAACTGGTCATGGATGTCACCAGTTATGGGCTCTAAAATCTCAGAATATATAAGTAGTTTGCCAAAAGGTCGAGTCAAGTCTACTAGCCAAAATTAAATTCCAAGACAAAATTCAATAGTTCACTATTTCAATTTTACTAAGTAACTCTAAAACGGTGCAAAGAATAGCATAAAATAGACTTGTAGTGCGATTTCATCATGAACAAGGCTCCACTTCGACTCAACTATATGCAAAAATAAACGTGATATTTTTGATTTTTTCAAATTTTTCTAATTAACATGAATTGTAAACGTGAATGCAATACAAATGCAAATGTAGACGCAAAAGGATATAAAACACTTCCCCAAACCAAAACAGACAATGTCCTCATTGGCTATAGCACAACAACATAGAAGGGAAAGGGAAAAAAAAACAACCTAATTCATGTTCCTAAGAAATGAAATATATATAGAGAATGGAAAAACAAAAGGAACAGAAAAACTCACAAAACCAAGCTTCCCCAAACTAGCATGAAACTGTGGAGCTAACATCACCTACTCCCATCCGTCTCCTCCTCCTCTACCCTACATGTCGGGTCCCTCTCCTCCTCCTGAGCTATCCTCCTAGCTGCCAATTTCTCACGCTCCCGCATGGCCCTCTGTGCCGGCGTCTCAACCTCTTCCTCTCTAGAAGAAGAGGAAGAAGAAGATGGTGAAGGATCCCCACCCTCTATGTATCTGTAGAACGAGGGATGAGGCAATCCAGCTGGAATAGGACGCCCTCTGCGGATGTGGTCCTCATAGATAGGGAACAAGGCCAAGGCCTGATCCCGTCGCATCAGTGCAATATCCATGCGCATCTCAAGTAGCAAAGCATCACGACGCCCTTGCTCCATGACCTCAGGCGTCTCAAACAGGGGAAGACAAACAAAATTAGCCGGGAAAACCGACTCAGGAGGTGGAGTGGTGACAGGTGGGGGTGTGACAGTGGTCGGCCCCACCTGTTGAGAACCCGACGTCTCTCCTACTTCCCCCTGAGGGGAAGCTCTATTTCTCTTCTTAGTGGAAGAGGAAGGTATAGTGGTGAAAGGTAGGTGGTAAACAGGGGGAGGGGGTTTCACCCCTCTCGCAGTAGTGAGAGGTGAAAGAGAAGGCAATGTAGGGCAAGGTAAGACGACGGATGTGGAACCACATATCTTCCACACCCGACGCTCAGTGCCCGTCATCCAAGTAAACCCAATCATAACCGGTATATCTAAATCGACTCTTGGTCCTATGCGCTGGTGAGTCCTAGGGAAGTCTGAAAAAAGGTGGCGGCCTATCCTACTTACCAGACCGCCACAGACTTCGGCGCTAGACACCCTAGACTCCAACTTCTTCCAATGAAGGGCCACTAAGTAAGCGATGTTCAGGACAAATTGGGTACCGATATCAACATTCAGCGATCCCGCAAGAATGGCTAACTCAGTGTTGGTAATGTTGTTGGGTTCTAGCCTAGCAAAGCTCGACTCTCCTAAAAGTCGCAGAAAATAGCGCAGCGCGGGGTGGTGAACGTGGGCCACCCTACGAGTGCCGTAGGGTGTGTGTGATAGGGCGGTCCAGACCTGGGTCAACAGCTTCCTAGGAGCTGCTAAAAGACCGTCACTCGAAAGACCTAAAAGTTCCCCAAACCGAGCTAAGATCCACGAATGTGACTCATTAAAGAGGCGGAAGTGAATACAAGCGCTAGTCGGTGAAGTAGCATACATATCGGACTCAAAAGTATAAGAGCTGAAAAACTCGAGCGTAGGTACTCGATATTTATACTCCCTCATTGAGGCCAAACCCGACATGCCCGTCCCGTTAAGCAACAAACAAACATCAGATAATAAACCTAGCTCCTTTAGGTCGGGACGGTGCAAAAAACGACTCAAATGGATGGGGGAGTCAAGTAGATAAGATAACCGGTTCCGGTGAATATTAGAAACGAATTGTACCTCCCTTATCCCTTGTAGTGGCCCGAGGGACTCCACAATAGGTGGCTGACTAGCAGCCTTAATAGCTTTCGGTGGTGCCAGTCCTCGAGTAGTGGCCAGCTTATGCGTGGCTAGCTGGCTGTGAAAGTCCATAGACCTTAATTAGACTCCTCTAATTAGTTGCTAAATTACTTGTTAATTTAGTATTTAATGATCTATGTAACATTCATGCAAATATAAAGACATTTATATAAGAGAGGAAATTTCCTCACATTGATTTGGAAAATATAAGGGCACAACAAGAACTCCTTCTTGTTGTTCTTGAGCTACAAATATGGATGAACACAAGTAATCTCCAAAGTAGAAGATGTCCTCTAAGTTGCACCAAGATGAACCCAAATAATCTACCCTTATTATTAACTAGATAATAAGATAGATATTATACTACTAATATTAGAATATATTACTACACTAGTAATACTTAGTAAATATTAGTATTTGAGAGTTTTTACAGAGAAGATGATTTTTGAGAGAAGTATGAAAAACAAGCATGAATGAACAAAACAAAATGAACAACCATATTGCCCTTATAAAAGCAATATGGCCGGTCCATATGAGCATCACAAGGCTCTCATTTTGCTCATTTTAATCACATGCATTAAGGTGGAGTGTTGTAGTATAAGTGATGATTATATTCTACTTGTTATGTCACTTTCAATTGGTAACTAAAGAGTGTAAACAAGAGCAACAATCATCACCATGTTGTTGGAGCCAGTGTCCTCCACAGTTAGTGCAATAACATAAATAAATCTCTGTAGGTTCACAGGGTATACTTCGTATAATAATCAGTTGATTAACGTTTATCAATAACGGTTGGCTTGCTAGATAAGTTTGACGTTATTGTCATACTGATGGAGGTAATCAACTGGTCCCTAAAAGTCACACCTATTGGATGTGTTCGAGAGATATGATTATTTGAGAAAATAATTATATTGATGCCTTATAATATGACTAAAAGGTTAGTCAGTGTTTTTGACTAAACGGTTAGTCAATGTGATGATAGAAAATTATTTAATACAGATTAAATAATGTTGTTTAGCCGAATTAACAATAATTCGCGATTAAATATAAAAGGTTATATTTAATTGTCATATATATTGCAAGCTAAATTAAATATAATCTGATATGTTGAATTAGTAAAATTGTAAATATACGGATATTTATAATTAATAATATACGGATATTAATTGCAATATATTAAAAGCTAAATATGAACCGAAAAAAAGTATTATTATACTCTAAAATTTCGGCCATATGGAGGGTTTTTAGGAAAGAAAATACCTTTCCTAATTACACTAGGATACCTTGTGATAGGGGATTATATAATGGAATTGGTTTCCCTAATTGAAAGATCTTGATGAACCCTAATCACAAGTTGAGCCTCCACCATCACATAATTCACAAAAAGAGAGAAAACGATTTCTCAAGTGTTCTAGCAATCTCAAGGCATATCTTGTTCCATCTAGGGTGTTTTGATTAGGAGAATACCTATTTTGGTATTTTTTCTTAGGCCTTCATCGCAAGGACTAAAGGTTATTTCTTAATCCCTTCATCTTATGCAATTTTGTTTATGACTATTAATCATATAAGTAAATTTCATTATAATCCTGTCGTTTTAAATGGTTGTATACGGATACGAATCCCACAAGTGGTATCAGAGCCTTAGGGCTATGAAATTTTTTTTATATGATTTTCATAAAAATTTGAATTGTATAAATTTTAATAAAAAAAAATTTTCGGTGCAATTTTTTTTTTGCGCCATGTGATTTTTTTTGTTGTTTCATTCGATTCTTGTATTATTATTTTAATAGGTTAAGATGATAATATGAGAATTTGTAGATGTTTTGGATTCAATACTGATTGAATTAAAACCTGAATGGATTTGGTTTGATTGTTGATGAACATCAATTTGTGCTTCATATTTTCGGTATCAATGTTTAATAATGATTAGATATTGCTAGTTTGTACCGATCTAGTTCATATAAGCAAAATCGATTTTTCATCCGTTCAATTTTTTTTTTGCCACTGTTTCGGCTACTGTAAAAAAAAAAAAAAAAAAAAAAAAAAAAAAAATTCGTCTTTTTCTCAGCCTGCAGTGCTGTTTTCCGTTTTTTTCAGTTTTTCTAAAAAACCGTGACAGTTATTTATAAAAAAAAAAAAAAAAAAAAAAAAATTTCGTTTTTCCTGACGGTGAACAGTAACCGTACCGGGAATTTTTTTTTTGTGAAGCGGTTCACATTGATACCATATTATTTTAAAGCGGTTTAAAATAATATCGTTGTAATTCATATTAATTATGAATTTTCATTGGAGTTGAATGATATCTCGTGATTAATTACGGAATTATCACGTGATTAGAATGGTGGTTTGGATAATTAATCAATTTAATTTTGCATTGTTTGATTAATTTTTAGTTGATGTTTTTATTATGTTGAATGACGCTTGAATGGTTTATTTTACGCAATTTTGTACAATCGGTTGTAATTTACTAGTGTGGCCTTAGTAGATTATGTTTTCGTAATGAAGGAAACATAGTCTTGGATGTATTATGAGATCTCGTATCTCCGCTTTGTAATTTTAATTTTCATTATTATTTTTAATTAGAATGTAAATAGGTTTACATCTGTAATTTTAAATGTATTTTGAGAAGAATCGAGACGGAGATCGGATAGCTCACTCCCGCTTCATGGACCAAGATGGAACATCAAGACTCGGGTCCAAGGAGGATTCCAACTTGTATTTTGTTCATTTTGGTAGTTAGGCCACACTAGGTGCTTTATTTTGCGTTTTTCTTATTTTTTCTCGTTACTTATTCACATGCTAGAATAAATTGCATCATATTCCGCCTAAACAAACCACCTAAGATTGCATGAAAAATGATTCATATAGATTGAATGTTTATATCATGGACATACGGATGTCACTCGTCTTTAGGGCCATCACCTTAGTTTAAATCATTATCGAGTTGCTAAACATTCGTTCACTTAAATGAATTAAAGTTAAGATAATGGGACCTTCCCCTATAAATAAAATTGAGACTAGTCTTTATAGGAAAAGCTACTATGAACCCCTTCTTCGTCGGAAGTCATAATATGACCCCTTCTACGTTGGGTAAGTAGTGAGTGTTGACCTATTTTATCTCAACATTGTAGTATGAGTAATATCTCGTGATTATGATGGACTAAAGATAGAATTTACAGAAATTTATCGACCGAGAATTCTAAAGGTAGAATTAGCCAAGAGGTTGGCTTATCAATTTACAGAAATTGAGTCTCGGCATCATTTATATAATTCTTGAGGGAGGTCAATTGTATAAATGCATAGTCACGCATTAAAACAGTTTTTTGCATTCGACTTAAATTAAAACGTTGAATACTTATCATATTTTGTTTTACTTTCAGTTTTCAAACTCGTTATATACAGATATAACTGCTATAACAAATGGCTGGCCATGCTGATGACCCAATGCCAAGTGCCACGCTCGGACGTGAGACCTGGCTTAAGATCTTCATGGACAATATGAATCAGTCTACACGACTGAAGAATAACGGGTCCAACTTCGCAGATTGGGAGGCGGCATTACGGAATGCTGTCATTGCTGACGGTAAGCTCAAGTACTTGACTGAGCCACTACCGACTAACCCAGGCCCCGATGCAGGAGCCAATGCATCACTTGCTTATAGTGATTTCGTAATGGAGGCGGGTGCGATAAAGAACGTACTCATCTTTTCAATGGAATCAAATTTGCAAAGGCGATTCATTGCCCATGGTGCGAATAAGATTTTCACCACGCTCTCTAACGAGTTCTCGAAAGCTCCGAGGATTGTTAGCAATGAGCATACCTGTCGCTTCTTTGAAGCAAAACTCCAGAAGGGGCAAGCTGTTAGCCCACACATTCTCAATATGATTGAGAATGTCGAGAAACTGGAGGCACTTGGTTGCAAAATAGATGAGAAGATTATTATTGATCGCATTCTTCATTCACTTCATGATGGGTATGCCCTTTTTAGGGCCAATTACTACATGAATGACATGAATAAGAGTCTTCATCAGCTCCACTCACTTCTTGTTCAGACCGAGAGTGATCTGAAATTGAGTGGGAGCGTGAAACAAGACGTTCTCATGATTGCAAACAAGGGCAAGGGTAAGGGCAAGGCACAGGCTAAACTAATGGTAGGAAAGCCGAAGTTCAAAAAGCCGGGACAAATCAAGAGTGGGCCTGGTGAGTCTAGCGGTAGCTCACAAGGCAAGACAAAGAGTGATGAAGGTAGCGTGGAGTGCCACCATTGCCACAAGATTGGGCATTGGAGGAGGAACTGCCCCGTGTACCGTGAGGACATCAAAGCAGGCCGTGTTGCTCCTGTTGGTATGTCTTCTCCTTCTTTTATTCATATGATTGAGATTAGCCATGCAAGTTTCGGAACTTGGGTATTAGATACTGGTTGTGGTTCTCATCTGTGTAATCATTTGCAGGGTCTAAGAAACATCAAAACTCTCGCAAAGGGTGATGTGGACCTACGAGTGGGGAATGGAGCTAAAGTTGCTGCCGTTTCAGTGGGGACATATGTGATCCAGCTCCCGCGTGGATTTGAGTTATTGCTGAATAACTGCTACTATGTACCCAGTTTATCTAAAAACATTATTTCTGTTTCCGTACTTGTTAGAGACGGTTTTTGTTTTGTAATAAGGGATAATAGCTGTATTTTCTCGTTAAACGAAATGATTTATGGCAAAGCAGTTTTCATAAACGGAATTTATGTTTTAGATCAAAGCACAGATGTTATGCATATGAATAGTAAGAAAGCAAAGGTTGGTGACAAAGATCAAACCTATTTATGGCATTGTCGTATGGGACACATAAATGAGAAACGCGTGAAGAAGCTCATTGATAAGGGGACTATCTCTCCATTTGATTATGAATCATTTGGCACGTGTGAATCATGTCTCATAGGCAAAATGACTCGAATTTCCTTCAACGGTGTTGGAATGCGCGCTGCTGACCTATTAGGACTCATACATACAGATGTGTGTGGACCTATGTCAATCAACACTAGAGATGGCTATAGATATTTTATAACTTTCACGGACGATTTAAGTAGATATGGACATGTCTACTTAATGAAGCATAAAAGTGAGTCCTTTGAAAAGTTCAAGGAATTCCAGAATAAGGTTGAGAACCAGCTGGATAGAAAGATTAAAGCACTACGTTCGGATCGTGGTGGCGAATATCTTTCGAATGAGTTTGATCAACACCTTAAAGGCTGTGGTATAGTACTACAGTTAACTCCACCTGGAACGCCACAGTTGAATGGTGTGTCCGAACGGAGAAATCGAACATTACTAGATATGGTTTGATCCATGATGAGTCACACGGTTGTACCTGATTCATTATGGGGATACGCTCTTTTGTCAGCTACCTCACCTTTAAATACTGTAAACTGAACCGAAGGGGGGGTGTTTGGGGGGGCGGTGTGTCGGAGGGTGGTGTTTTATTGGAGTGGCTGGGGGGGAGGTGGATATAACTCCGTCTAAAGCTTTAGACAGACTCCATATGAACTTGGAAGGAACTGTCCCTAACTTTTCCTTTATTCGGGTTTGGGGCTGCGGCGAGGCTTATGTTCACGTGGAGACCTGACGATAAGCTCGGGCCCACCTAAATCGGTCAAGACAGACTTTATTGGTTTCTCCAAAAGGATTTTTGGTCTTAAGTTTTACTCGCCTACCGAACTCGAGTTTTTTTGTCGGCTAGTCGACGTTCTTAGAGAAAGAGTTTCTCGAGAATAGGACTAGTAATGGAACCTTCGATCTATCGGAGATTCAAGAACCAACAACCGAGCAACCAATGGAGGAAACTGTTCCTTCATCATCGGCTGCGGTTAATATTCCTTTGGAACCTAGGAGGTCGGTTAGACACTCTATTCCTCCAGACAGATACATTGGTATGGTCGAGGAGAATGAGAGAGATGACGTTTTACTCCTAGAGAGTAACAAACCCGCTACCTATAAAGGTGCCATGACCTGTTCCGACTCTAAGCTATGGCTTGAAGCCATGCAATCTGAGATGGACTCTATGTATGAGAATGACGTATGGGATCTGGTTGACTTACCTGATAAGGTTCGTCCTCTTCAGTGCAAATGGCTTTATAAAATAAAGCATTCTGTAGAAGACAACCAGATCACATACAAGGCAACGACTTTGCAAGAAGGGTTCACTCAAGTGCAACGGTTTGTCACTATGATTGAGATCTTTTGTCAACCCGTAGTCATGCTTCGTTCCATTCGGATAATCTTAGCGATTGCCGCTTTTCATGACTATGAAATTTGGCAGATGGACGTGAAAACCGCCTTCTTAAACGGTTATTTGGAGGAGGAGTTGTACATGGTACAACCCGAAGGTTTCATTGATCCTAAAAATCCTAAGAAAGTATGCAAGCTTAAGCGTTCCATCTATGGACTTAAGCATGCATCTCGGAGTTGGAATCATCGTTTCGACCAAGTGATAAAAGAGAATGGCTTCACTCGATCGGTCGAGGAACCATGTCTATATATCAAGTCGAGTGGGAGCAAGATAGTCTTCCTGATATTGTATGTTGATGACATACTCTTGATTGGGAATGACATACCTCTCTTAACTTCGGTGAAAGTTTGGTTAAAGAACCATTTCCAGATGAAAGATCTGAGCGAGGCACAAAGAATTTTGGGGATCCGTATCTACAGAGATAGATCACGACGGATGTTATCCCTAAGTCAGGTTTCTTATATAGATAAGATTCTTGAGAGATTCAGCATGACCAACTCCAAGAAGGGGAACCTTCCTATGGTTTCTGGGATGCAGCTGAGTAAAGCTCAGGCACCTAAGACATCGGAAGAGGTCGAGCGCATGAGTCGGGTTCCTTATGCTTCTGCTATAGGATCGATCATGTATGCCATGATATGCACACGTCCAGACGTGGCATATGCATTGAGTATGACTAGTCGATACCAAGGCAATCCAGGTGAAGCACACTGGATGTCTGTTAAGAATATCCTTAAGTACCTACGGAGGACTAAGGATTGGGTATTGACTTATGGAGGTGACACTGAGCTATGCGCAATCGGTTACGCAGATGCTAGCTTCCAAACGGATCGAGATGACTCGAAATCTCAGTCTGGATTCGTTTTTACTCTTAATGGCGCTGCGGTCAGCTGGAAAAGCTCCAAACAAAAAGTTATAGCAGATTCTACGACTGAATCCGAGTACTATGCCGCTTCAGAAGCTGCGAAGGAAGCTATATGGATGCGTCAGTTCTTACAAGGACTAACTGTAGTTCCTAGTTCGAATGATCCGATCACCATCTATTGTGACAATAGTGGTGCCATCTTCCAGGCTAAGGAGCCCAAGTCCAGCAACAAGTCAAGGCATGTACAAAGGAAGACTCACATGATACGAGATTATGTGGAGCAAAGGGAGATAGTGATAGATAAAGATTGCCACGGATAATAACGTTGCAGATCCTTTCACTAAACCTTTAAGATATGATAAGCATGTAGGGCACGTTATTTCCATGGGAATCAAACGTGTTCCTGAGTTGTATTAGTTGTTTTTTATGGATTAGACACCTGTATCTTTTCATAAAACTATTAATAAAATCATCGTTTTGTTTGATATATTGTTTTTCATGTGGGTTGTACCGACAACATTGAACACCACAAAGTGAACTGAAGTACTTTATATATGTTTTGGTCCGTAATCACCTACATGAGCTGATAACTCTGGTGATTATATTGTGACGTCGATTGATGGTGGGTTCAACGAGCCATAAGTCAAACAGTTGACTGATCGATCACATATGCGGGATATACTGATACCTCGCAGGACAGTTTTGTGACGAAGTTATGGAATCCTAGATGTTACGGAACATTTGTGCCAGGTCGTGGCTAGGACATCCATAGTGTTCCTAGAGTCGATTCTTTTGACTATCGACTGTCTCTTGAGATTAAGGCAGTTTTTGGATGACTTTGGTTTCTTTCTCATGGTCGACAGTAACAGGAGGCTAAGTAGATTTTAACTGGGTCATTTCATACTACACTTGTTTCTGCAAGTTTCGAGTTGAAGAAAATATGCAACCTTTATCAGGTTATATCATTTCTTAGGGCCACTCGAGGAGTTGTAACTGAAATGCATGGCCATGCTCGAATACAGATTCGTTTATCAGTTGAGTTACTCTCTAGTCGGGAAAACCACTCTTGATACAGATCACTTGTAAACTACGACCTTTGTAAATACGGACTTTGCAAATTGGTTTACATTGAGTGGGAGAAATTTATATAGGATATGAGAATCGGTTATCGCACATACACTTGTACGGACAAGTGGGAGATTGTTGGAGCCCGTGTCCTCCACAGTTAGTGCAATAACATAAATAAATCTCTGTAGGTTCACAGGGTATACTTCGTATAATAATCAGTTGATTAACGTTTATCAATAACGGTTGGCTTGCTAGATAAGTTTGACGTTATTGTCATACTGATGGCGGTAATCAACTGGTCCCTAAAAGTCACACCTATTGGATGTGTTCGAGAGATATGATTATTTGAGAAAATAATTATATTGATGCCTTATAATATGACTAAAAGGTTAGTCAGTGTTTTTGACTAAACGGTTAGTCAATGTGATGATAAAATTATTTAATACAGATTAAATAATGTTGTTTAGCCGAATTAACAGTAATTCGCGATTAAATATAAAAGGTTATATTTAATTGTCATATATATTGCAAGCTAAATTAAATATAAACTGTTATGTTGAATTAGTAAAATTGTAAATATACGGATATTTATAATTAATAATATACGGATATTAATTGCAATATATTAAAAGCTAAATATGAACCGAAAAAAAGTATTATTATACTCTAAAATTTCGGCCATATGGAGGGTTTTTAGGAAAGAAAATACCTTTCCTAATTACACTAGGATACCTTGTGATAGGGGATTATATAATGGAATTGGTTTCCCTAATTAAAAGATCTTGATGAACCCTAATCACAAGTTGAGCCTCCACCATCACATAATTCACAAAAAGAGAGAAAACGGTTTCTCAAGTGTTCTAGCAATCTCAAGGCATATATTGTTCCATCTAGGGTGTTTTGATTAGGAGAATACCTATTTTGGTATTTTTTCTTAGGCCTTTATCGCAAGGACTAAAGGTTATTTCTTAATCCCTTCATCTTATGCAATTTTGTTTATGACTATTAATCATATAAGTAAATTTCATTATAATCCTGTCGTTTTAAAGGGTTGTATACGGATACGAATCCCACACATGTAACTAGCAATGTAACCGGCCATGATGGCCTAGTTTGGTCCATATTGATTTTTGATATTTGTCTCACAAATACTTATTGATCATATGGTTAATTATCTTGTATAATTAAGTGTTAATTTGATCATATAACAATTATATGACTCAATTAAATAAATAATATGTACTTAACATTTTAAGTAATATTTTACCATTATATCAATATATAATGGGTCCCACAATGCTTGGTTAATTTATTTTTACAACTCCTTGTAAATATAATTAACTAATTACCTCTATCTCAAAACCTCAACTAATTTATTAATTTAACGATTAATTACTAAGTTAAATCTTATTTAATCGTATTAAAATAAGATATAAATTTATTAGTCAATTATCGCGTAATTGAAAAATAAGTTTAATCGAAATTGAGTTCTTAACTCAATTTCTAACAATTAACTCTCGTACATATCGAATATATGTAATGTACTAATTAACTGTATCGTATACAAATAATTTGTTACTATTTGGATTTCATCCTTTAGGTGTGACCGAAAGGGATCAGTTGATCACCGCCGTCAAATTGACAATAAACGTCAAACTCTAGTCAGGCCAACTGTTTATGATTTACTTAATCAACTGACTAATCATATATCGAACCAATATCTAATAAAGTTTCAATTCTCTCTTTCGGATACCGGTTATTGAGGTTTTTTCCAGGATGAGTCCATGTGTACTATACCAACAATCTTTTGGTGTGAAGTCAAATTCATAGTTTCAAGTATTCACGGCACCCGATCGGCATCGTAGGGTTTTAATCTTTTTATTCAATTGGTTTTCTACTTCATTTTGAAATTCTTTGTATTTTTCAAAAGCATCACTTTTATGCCTCATCAAGTAGACATATCCATATCTACTCAAGTCGTCGGTAAAAGTAATGAAGTAGTGATAACCACCTCTAGCTCGGATAGTCATTGGACAGCATACATCCGTATGTATAAGTCTTAATACTTCACTTGCTCGTGTCTTTTTTCCCGTAAAAGGAGCACCAGTCATCTTGCCTAGAAGACAAGATTCGAATACGCCATAAGATTTATAATCGAATGGTTTGAGTACTTTGGATGAAACAAGTCTCTTTATGCGTCGTTCGTTTATGTGCCCTAAACGACAATGCCAAAGGTATGATTGATTAGGTTCACCTATTTTGAGCTTCTTGTTTTCTACATGATAGACCTCTTTTGCAATATCTAAAACATAAATACCTCCAATAGAAATGGCCTCGCCATAACCCATTTCATTAAGTGAAAAAGTACAACAGTTGTTCTTAATGCAAAATGAAAATCCTTCCATGTCTAACACGGAAATGGAGATAATGTTCTTGGTAAGAGTTGGTACATAATATCAATTATTTAAATACAACTCTAAACCATTAGGCAAAAGAAAACGTAGGTGCCCACGGAAATGAAGTTCCTAGACCTTAATTATACTCTTCTATTAGTTGTAAATTATTTTGTTAATTTAGTATTTAAGATCTATGTACCCATGCAATTCACATATAAAGAACATTTATAGAAAAGAAGAACTTTTCCTCACACATGATATGGAAATAATATGGGGCACAACAGAACACCTTCTTGTTGTTCTTGAGCTAATCAATATGGATGAACACAATAATCTCCAAAGTAGAAGATCTCCTCTAAGTTGCACTCAAGATTACCCAATTCATCTACCCTTATTATTAACTACATAATAAGATAGATATTATTCTACTTATATGATGACTAGATTACTACACTAGTATACTTTAGTAAATATTGTATTTTGAGAGTTTTTAAGTGAGAGGAAGAATTTTTAGAGAGAAGTAAACAATTGCACAAAATGAAAGTGTTTAATAAAGAACACAATTTGTTTCATTATATAGCCAAATATATAGAAACATACAAGCATACAAGCATACAAGCATGCGGAAAGATAAAACATACAAGCATGTGAAAAGATATGCGGAAATACGGTATTTTAAAAACTTTTATACATGCAAGTTTAACTAAAACGAGGAGTGTCAAAATATTACAACTAAGTAAGGAAATACAACAAAGAGACGGGGTCTCTTAAAATGTTAACAAAGAACAAGTGTTTAGCAAACTAGCTAAAATCATCTAGAGGTTAATCATCCAGGGACTACGCCCGCTAGCTCACACCCGAACCCCAAAATATCATATCCAAAAAAGTCATCCATAGCAAGCAACCTGTTCATCCATGAAAAACATGAACGCCACAATCAGTGGGGAGTAACTCCGGGTTCTCCCAGCCATATCACCTTTAACGTACATATAAGGAAATACAAAAGTAGAGCATGCATATATAGATATACATGTGAGTTATGATAAGAAAAGATAGGCAATCCAATATATAATGATAAGATCATATGGAAATCAAATCCGAAATCATCATGTTATTCAAAGACTCGGGGAAGACACTCTTAGGCAACCGAATACGCTCACTAGGGCTTGCATCTCACCGTTAGCGGTATAAGATTGATAAGATTGAGACTCGACAGACAAACCACGTCAAGTCATACGATGATCAAAAGAAATACAACATATTATCATCCATTTACGAACCAAGACCTTGACGGTGTCAAGTCATGCAATGACCATGAATACAATCATGAAATCACACATTCAAAGACAACGACTCAAAGACGACCTTTCTCACGGTAAATGAAACGCACTAGCATCGTGTACATGGCAAGTATGATTAAAAGGCGTTCACGGATGACATTTCCCTCAACCCATACACGATGACATTTCGTGTAGGTAGACTAATTTCCTCTTGGTAGGGCGACGATAATAATACGGTTCCTAGTCTAAATCTGTACAGACTCTCGGAATAAATCATGTTCCGATTCGACACGCGATGACATTTCGCATCCAAGACCCAGACTTACAATATATATGCCGAGTACCCCAAATTCGGTAGATCAATTCACGACAGGGGCGGAAAACAAGCTCAAGCCTCATAACTTGCGGTACGCTACATGCAAATAACACCACCTCGCAAGTATACAACATTTGACGGCCGGGTCGATCAACGCATAGCGTTCAACTCCCAACAACGTCGTCATATGCCCACTAACACATGCATTTAAGCAGTAGGATACCTCTCCGTTCCGACATTCCAGCCTTACGAACGGAAAGGTAGCCAAGGGAATGAGAATATAAAGCACGAGACAATATCGTGCTCAAACCGTAACATATGTAAAAACCGACTCAAAGTGGGACATAGTAAAAACCGTCACAAAACATGTGATACATGCGAATAAAATATCATATATTCGAAACATGAATATTATAAGACTCTACGTAAAATTACACGATAAACCGATCATGCGAACTATTATAAATTACGAGTTTTAGAAAATAAAGAAAATGCATACAGCCGTGTTCCAGGCCGGGCAGGAGACCGGTGGCCGGTGGGCCGGCTCAGAACACAGGCCAAATTCAAAAATCACATGAAACAGAGAAAAGAGGTCTGGGCCGGTCAGTCGACCGGCGGCCGGTCGACCGGCACAGAGCAAGCACCAAAAATACAAACATCACTACTGATGTGTTCCAGGCCGGTGGGTTGACCGGTGGCCGGTTGGCCGGCCTGGAGCACCTCATCACACAAAATCCAAGTTTCATATATGTGTTACTGATGTGTTCCCAGCCGGTGGTCAGACCGGCGGCCGGTCGACCGGCTGGGAGCACTTCTTCACCCGAGAGCTTCCTTTACTTACCCAATTCATTTCAATCCTCATATATACTTCCAATAATCATCAACAATCAACATATATCATCAATATTAATCATATAACATCATTCACTAATCATAGCATGGTTTCTAATCTTCTTAATCGTGTTCTAATACGATTTTCTAGCATATAACATGTAAAACACGTAAGTGATACCGAGTAACCCTTCACCGTTACCTTTAAGCGTCTTTACTAATCGTCAAGCTCCTCTTCAATAAGGAAATAGTCTTTGTCGGGATCTTGGAGGTCACCACCTACATATAGATCGTAAAAGATGAATAAAATTCATCTTGAGAAAGACGATGATTTTAACATCAATACGGATAGAGGAAGGTACGGGAGGAAGAATAAGATAAACTTACGTAAATTCTACCAAGTAACGAAGAAATTATGTCGATTCTAAGATCAAATTCAAAGAGGGAAATTGATTTCTTAGAGAGGAAGGAAGGGTTTGTGTTTGTTTGATTTTGTGTTGAATGACATTAGGTTAAGGAGGGAGTGTGTTGAGTTGTGTAGGAAAAAGTCAAAGACGATTTCCAAAGTCAAGAAAGTCAAACTCGCCTCAAAAGTCAAGAAAAGTTAAAGACGACTTAAAAGTCAAGAAAAAGTCAAAGACGACTTAAAAGTCAAGAAAAAGTCAAACTCGCCTTAAGACGGGATTCTCATGAAATCTCGCAGAAATTCCAAATACGAACTCGGAAATTCTAAATTCGACTCGGAACTTAAAATTATAATTTAAAACTTAAATTTACTAAAAAGCTTTCGTAAAATATTTCTACTAGAAAAATAGGGTACAATTGCGGGTGTTACAATCACCCCACCTTTTAAAAAGTTTCGTCCTCGAAACTTGAGAATAGAAAATAAAAGTATCACGGACAAGAATCAGTTTTCAAAATTAATACGAAAACTTTTATAAGGGAGAAATATTTATGAAACGAAGTTCATCTAGAAAACGGTTTAAAGAAGAATTTTCATAAGTGTGAAACTTTACTTACGGATCTCAAGAATGCTCGTCGCGAACGAGAACTCTAATTATCCAAATCAAATTAAAGTCGAAATAGTGAAATCGAAAATCAAACAACGTTAGTAAGGGTAGGACTAGTTATCAGACGTCTCCAATAACAAGTCCAAACATCCAACCAACGCATAATCCAAGTATAAAAGCAGAAGAAATCTATTTTCTCCAAAAAGAGGATACAAAGTCCATATTTAGACTACTTTGAAAAGTTAATTTAGAAATACGATAAGGAGATTTGAAAGTTTTCCCAAAGATAAAATCGCAATGAGAAGACACTACACGAACTTAGAGCAACTCGAACATCGAAATCACCAATCGTGATACTAAGAGGTACGACCAAAATGGGTAAAAATGGATTAAAAAGGGAGAGAATTAAAGAGTAGCGCAATGAGTAGAGATCAAGTTGAGGAAAAAGAGAGGTATGAAACACAATACTATCTTCCATCTATGACAATTCAAATGTCGATTGCCACTCGACATCACTAACTCCACGGTTAATCTAGTTCTCAAGAGAGTGCAATATCCTCAACATTTTCAATCATCATATTCCTACCAAAATATTCCATAAACATGACACTTCGAGTAACAACTCCCAATTATTTAATTTCAATTAGAATCTTCTAAGGTCCATTGGCACGGTAGATTCCACAACTAACAACCCAAGAGAAAATTTCATTACGTACTCTAATCTTTTAGCTCCGTCAAAACTCTCCTTAGAAACCACCAACAAAATATTTATATCTAGGGAGACATGATCGCTAACAACCACAAGGTAAAAGAGACTTATCATGAAATCCTTTGATTCAAATTATTCCAAAACTCATTATCCTAAATCATTAACAACGAACCTTCTCCTCTTCAAAAGTCGAATCACTAAACCTCGAAAGGGATTAGTCTCACCATCTCATTTCACTTAGCTTTTGCCAATCATAGAGCAATGCGACCGTTCATCAATTTATTTAGCTCTTCCAAACTCTCAATACAACGGTTTTCGCTTATGACAATATTCTTCAAGTTGTCATCCAATCCAAATTTCACAAAGTAATTATTCCCATTAGGGTCCAACACATAAGGACAATAAATTCTTAAGTAATCTTTAAAGCAACCACTAATATCTTAACAACAACACTTATCATTTCGATCAATTCGATCCTCAAGGTGATATTACAATATCAAGATTCAAAGTCTAAAATCACCAAGAGAGGTTCAACCTATTTATCCTCAATTCCTTATAGTCAATAAAACATGAATCTAACTCCATAGGGTGGGTAGGCACCATAATTAGTACATCATCAAAACACAATCACTAACTCCTTACATTAGCTAAAGAGAAAACTACCTCACAAGAGATTAGGGATAAACGAACATGATACTATGAACGTTAGGAAGCATCATTAAAGACTACGATGAGAAGGAATTAAAAGACGAAGGCGAGAAAAGAAAACGAGATTGATTTAAGGAAGTGAACTACCAGACACGATCTCCGGGGGCGCATCGACTTCGGCTCGACGGAGTACATAGCTGGATCCTTTAGTTTTGGCACCGGTTGCGGAAGTCTGACGATCGGGACATTCACGAATGAAATGTCCAGGCTTCTTGCAGAAAAAGCAAAAGAGGGGCCTATCATAGCATCCTACTCCGGGGTGCAAGGGTTTCCTACAACCGTCACAAAATCGAATTCGAGCTTGAGCTTGAGGGGAAGCATTGGAACGCCTCTGGTTAGCATAGGCATTAGAGGAAGAGGAAGCAAAAAGTCTTTTGTCATGGAAATTTGACCTTGGATTGAAAGAGGAAAAAGGAGATGGACTCTTCATCTTCGCCCCATCACTAAAGACCTTCATGGAGTCCTCGGCCCGAAGGGCATCGTCATACAATTCTCCGAACGATGTAGAGCTCCTTCTTACTTTGCTTTGGAGCAAAGCACTTAGCTTATTACGATAGTAAAAAGCTCTATCTTCATCATCCTTGATGAGACCTGGCGCAAAACGAGCAAGTCGGTTGAATTGAGTGGTGAATTCTTGGGTCATCAAATCACCTTGCTTGAAATCGATGAATTCTCTGAGTCTTTGCTGCTTGAGCTTCATGGGGTAAAATCGATCCTCAACAAGAGACTTGAAACATTCCCACTCGAAATTGATTTCAAGGATAGCGGTGGGATTGGAAATAGACCACCAGTAGTCTGCCTCCTTTACCAGGAAGAACTGAGCAATCCTTACCTTGTCCTCTTCAAGGACTTGGTAATAGTCGAATTGGTTCTCCATCTCTCGAAACCATTCCGAGAGCTCGGTAGGGTCTGGCTCACCACCATAAGGCGTAATATTGCTCCTAGCAATTTGGCTAGCCACCCAAGCATATCCTCCTTGGCAAAAGTCTTCTCTATAAGGAGGGACTTGGTTGACGCTAACAACATTCTCTTCTACACGAGGTCCAACCATCTTC
>JAIUZE010070653.1:0-13814 GCA_022085475.1 Heliosperma pusillum | reverse complement strand
AATACAGTTTTCCGCAAAATTAATTCACATGCTTGTATGTTTTATATTCCGCATTCGCGAGGGTTGTCACAAGTTGGTATCAGAGCTTTGATCGCTCCCGACGCACACACGTGAACCCTAACTTAAACTACTTGACTTTGAAATAATAAATGAGAGATTGGGTAGAAGTTAAGGACTTTACTTGGTAGTCTATTTGTTTATGCTAATTGATAGGAGTAACTTAATTTGTTTTTGTTTCTTATGAATATGGTTAGACCGCGATTAACTGAGAATGTTATGATGGAAGCTCTCACTCAAGTGCTGAAAAATCAGCAAGATGCAGCTTTAGCTAATGCCAACCAGGTTCCCCCTAGAAGGGAAGATAACCATCAAGGTGGCTATACATGGGTAGCTGGACAGATAGCTAGAAGTAAGATCGTACCATATGGTGGAGAACCGGACCCTACGGAGCTATCCGATTGGTTCCGTGAGATGGAGAAGCAGTTCGATCTATACTAAGTCCGAGAAGAGGATAAGGTGAGGATCGCAAAGCTTTTTCTGGTGAGGGAAGCTGATAACTGGTGGGCTATAACTAGTGCCACCGCTGTTCTTGAAGAAGACTTCAACTGGACTTGCTTCAAAGCTCTTGTGCAGGGTAGATTGTATCCTAAAGAGCTTAAGCAGCAAAGGCTTAAAGAGTTCATTGACTTTAAACAAGGCAACTTGTCAGCTCAGGACTTCACTACGGAGTTCAATAAGCTTGCTCATTTTGCTCCAAGACTTATCCGAGATGATGAGGACCGAGCGTTCTATTACCGAAACAAGTTGAGTGCCGTTCTTCAAAGTAAAGTGAGGAGGAATACTACCTCCTTTGGAGATCTTTATGATGATGCCTTGTGGGCCGAGAATTCTATGAAGGCTATTAGAGATGAATCCTTGATGAATAATCCCTCTCCTTCTTACGCTCCTAGGCCGAATGTTTATGGGAAGAGACCGTTTATTCCGTCTCCTTCTAATTCTTATGCTAACAAGAGGAGATTTAATCCTCCTTCCAATGCAAACACAAGGAATCCTGCTCCTTTTATTCCTAGAGCTACTTCAAATGTGGCTCATAGGCCTTACGCTCCTCACGCTCAACCTCAAGGTTGTTTTTGCAACCGGTGTAGACTTCCACATCACCCTGGTGTGTCATGTTCCAACCGACCTTACATTTGCTACTTTTGCAAAAAGGGTGGTCATCGTTATGACGATTGCCCCGATCGAAAGATGCCCCCTCCTCCTGCTAAGCCTAAAGGTTCTATCTTTGTCATGAGCCGTACCGAAGCCGATGCTCATCCCGAGATCATTACGGGTATGTTCTCAATCTTAGAGCAACCGTGTCTTATTCTATTTGATACCGGTGCTTCTATGTCTTTTGTGTCATCGTCTTATGCCAATAAATTATCTATCAAGCCTACATCTAGTGAGGATACTCCTATATCCTTACCATCCGGAGATATTATCTCTTGTTCTACCCTTTATCCTAATGTCCCAATATCTATTGCGGGTTCTATCTTTCCCGCTAATCTCCTTAAGTTCCCTCTAGGGAGTTCGATATAATATTAGGTATTGATTGGTTAGCATTGTATCATGCTAGGTTCGAGTGTCGTGATCAAAAGATTTATTTAAAGAGTCCTTTAGGGGTGAGAATAACCTATAAGGGATCTCATCCCCTTAAAGGTGTGTCTTTGATTTCTGCTATGAAATTGGTAAGTATGGTTAGAAAAGGTCACCAAGCATTCTTGTGTGTTGTGACTTCTTCAAATACCTCTTTGCCAAGTATTGAAGATGTGCCTATTGTTCGAGAATTCGTTGATGTATTCCCCGTAGATTTGCCCGGGATTCCTCCCGAGCGAGATGTTGAATTTTCTATTGATCTTGTTCCTGGTTCTGGTCCAATAGCCAAAGCTCCTTACAGTATGGCTCCGACCGAATTGAAAGAATTAAGAAAGCAGCTAGATGATATGATAGAGAAGGGTTTTATTCGACCAAGTGCCTCACCTTGGGGTGCTCCCGTCTTTTTTGTGAAGAAGAAAGATGGTTCTATGAGGCTTTGTATTGATTATCGTGAATTGAATCGGATTACAATCAAGAATAGGTATCCTTTGCCAAGAATAGAAGATTTATTTGATCAACTAAAGGGTGCTTTTACTTTTTCAAAGATCGATTTGAGATCCGGTTATCACCAAATTCCGGTTAGAGATGTTGATATTCCAAAGACCGCTTTTAGTACGAGGTATGGTCATTATGAGTTCAAGGTGATGCCATTTGGATTGACCAATGCTCCTGCTATCTTTATGGATCAAATGAACCACACATTTAGTGAGTATCTTGACAAGTGTGTGGTGGTATTCATTGATGATATTCTTATTTTCTCCAAGTCCGAAGATGAGCATGCTATTCATTTGAGGATTATTCTGGGTGTTCTCCGTCGACAGAAGTGGTATGCTAAGTTCTCCAAGTGTGAATTTTGGTTACCTAAAGTGTCCTTTCTTGGGCATGTGATTTCAAAAGAAGGTGTAATGGTGGATCCTTCGAAGATTGAGGCCGTTGTTGATTGGAAGAGTCCCACTGATATTAGAGAGATTCGAAGTTTTCTTTGTTTAGCTGGTTATTACCGGAGATTTGTCAAGGATTTCTCTAAGCTTGCTAGACCGATGACTCAGTTATTGAAGAAGGAAACCAAATTCCTATGGAATGAAGCTTGTGAAGCAGCGTTTCAAGAGTTAAAGAAGAGGTTAACTACCGCTCCGGTGTTGACTTTGCCTTAAGATGGAGTAGACTTTGATTTCTATTGTGATGCTTCTAAAATGGGATTAGGTTGTGTTCTTATGCAAAATAGGAAGGTGGTGGCTTATGCTTCGAGGCAGTTAAGAGTTCATGAAGTGAACTATCCTACTCATGATTTGGAATTGGCCGCCGTTGTTCATGCTTTGAAAGTATGGCGACATTATCTGATTAGAGTTCATTGTCGTATATTCACCGATCACAAGAGTTTGAAGTACATATTTACTCAAAAAGAGTTGAATATGAGACAAAGAAGATGGTTAGAATTGGTGAATGATTATGATTTTGAGTTATTGTATCATGAAGGGAAGGCTAATGTTGTTGCCGATGCTCTTAGTAGGAAGGCTTCTCATGCTTTGAATGCTATGCGGGTATTACCCGATGATCTTTGTGCCGAGTTTTGAAAGTTGAGTTTGGAATTCGTGGAGCGTGGATTTGTTCATGTTGGTGCTATGACTGCCGAGCCTGTGTTTCTCCGTGAAATCCGCGAAAGCCAAGTTGATGATCTTACGTACAAGTCTATTCAAGCCAAACTTCTTGAAGGTAAAGGTAAAGATTTCAAGTTTGATGATGAAGGTGTTCTTCATTTCCATGGTCGTTTATTTGTTCCTAATGCTCTTGATTTAAGGAAGCGAGTTCTTGATGAAGCTCACCTTTCCCCTTATTCTATTCACCCCGGAGGTGATAAGATGTACAAAGATTTGAAGCAACAATTTTGGTGGCCGAACTTGAAGGGTGATGTTGTGTCTTATGTTGGAAGATGTCTTACTTGCCAACAAGTGAAGATTGAACACAAGAGACCCGGTGGATTGCTACAACCGTTGGATATTCCGCTATGGAAGTGGGAATCTATTTCTATGGATTTTGTTATGGCTTTGCCGAGAACCGTTGGAGGTAAATATGCCGTTTGGGTTGTTGTTGATCGTTTGACCAAGTGTGCTAGATTTATTCCGATCAAAGAAACTTGGAGTTTGGATCGTTTAGCCAAAGCTTATGTTGATGAAATTGTTAGATACCATGGTGTTCCTAAGGAGATTATATCCGACCGAGATCCGAGATTCTATTCGAGATTTTGGAAAGCTTTGCAAGAAGCCATGGGTAGTAAGTTGTTGATGAGTACTGCTTTTCATGCCGCTACAGATGGTCAGACCGAGAGGACTATTCAGACCTTAGAAGACTTGCTTAGGGCTTGTGCTCTTGACTTCCAATCTAGTTGGGAAAAGAGTCTACCGTTGGTGGAGTTTTCTTGCAACAACAGTTATCATGCATCGATTAAGATGGCTCCTTATGAAGCTCTTTATGGAAGGAAATGTCGGAGTCCTATATGTTGGAATCAATTGAGTGACAATCGTGATTTAGGCCCCGATGTTCTTGTTGAAACCTTTGATAATGTGAAGGTCATTCGTGATAGAATGAAAGCCGCTCAAGACCGTCAAAAGTCTTATGCCGATATCCGAAGAAGGCCATTAGAATTCGAGGTTGGAGATAAAGTGTTCTTGAAGGTATCTCCAATGAAGGGCGTTAAACGGTTTGGTGTTAAGGGTAAATTGAGCCCGAAATACATTGGACCCTTTGATATTGTAAAGAGGATTGGTGCCGTTGCTTATAAGTTGGATTTGCCACCGAATTTGGCTAAGGTTCATGATGTATTCCATGTTTCTCAATTGAGAAAGTATGTTAGTGATCCAAGCCATGTCTTTCAAGTTGAATTGCCCGAGCTTGAACCGAATTTATCTTTTGAAGAGAAGCCGATCCGCATCCTAGATCGCAAGGATAGGAAGTTGAGAAGTAAAGTAGTTCCTTTGGTGAAACTGAAGCTTCTATGCGTAGTAAATATCCGAGTCTTTTCGAGTAAGCTATTTTTCTTTCCCTCAAGTTTCGAGGGCGAAACTTTTTAAAAGGTGGGGTGATTGTAACACCCGGAAATGTACCATATTTTTATAGTGAAAATATTTTACGGTTACTTTTCAGTGAAATATAGTTCTAATCGTAAATTTTATTTTCCGTGTCGAATTTAGAATTTCCGAGTTCGTATTTGGAATTTCCGCGAGATTCCATGAGAATCCCGTCTTAAGGCGAGTTTGACTTTTATTGACTTTTTCCTCATATATACTCATACTCCCTTAACCTATTTTCATTCTCACAAACACAATTCAACTTACTTCTTCCTTAAGCAAACCAAAACCCTTGCCTCCATAATCTTTCCGATCTTTGAATCATCGTATCTCCTTCATTTTTTGTTGAAATTCTCGTAAGTTCGTCTTATTCTTCCCCTCTTATCATCCTCTATCCGTATTGATAATAAAATTACCGTCTTTCTCGCTTTTCAAACTTTCCGTCTTTCTCAAGATGAATTTTATTCATCTTTTATGATCTATTTGTAGGTGGTGACCTCCAAGATCCCGACAAAGACTATTTTCTAATTGAAGAGGAGCTTGACGAGTAGTGAAGACGCATTAAGGTAACGGTGAAGGGTTACTCGATATCATTTACGTGTTTTACATGTTATTTATGCTAGGAATCGTATTTAGAATACAATTAGTGAGTTTAGTAATGGTGTTGATGATGGTATATATCGTTTGTTGAGAATTTATATGAGATTCTATGATTTATGTATATAATCGATAATTGTTAAATGTGGATCCTTAGTGAAAAGGGTGATTTTCGTGCATATGGACCCCAGCCTGTCGACCGGCAGCCGGTCAGACCACCGGCTGGGGTAGTGGCTGTATATTATTACACTTTTACGTGATTTTGAAATAAGGCTTTGGTCTCAGCCGGTCGACCGGCAACCGGTCAGACCACCGGCTAAGACACCCCTCCTTTCCCTTTGATTTTCTCAAATGCCTATTGGTCCCAGCCGGGTAGCCGGCAGCCGGTCACCTTGACCGGGTGGGACACACTTATGTTTCATGTTGGTTTTCACATGAGGTTTGGCCTTAGCCGGTAGACCGGCAGCCGGTCAGCCTGACCGGCTGGCACCTGCTGGACTTTGTTTGTATTTCTTGTTTATGATTTAATTTATAATAGTTCGCATGGTTCGTTTATCGTATAATTTTACGTAGTGACTTATAATATTAATGTTTTGAATATATGACATCTCATTCGCTTGTATCACATGTTTTGTGACGGTTTTTCGTATGTTCCACTTTGAGTCGGTTTTTACAAATGATACGGTTTGAGCACTATTTTGTCTTGTGCTTTGTACTCTCATTCCCTTGGCTACCTCCACGTTTGTAAGGCTGGAATGTCGGAACGGGGAGGTATCCTACTGCTTAAATGCATGTGTTAGTGGGCATACGACGACGTTGTTGGGAATTGAACGCATTGCGTTGATCGACCCGGCCGTCAAATGTTGTGTACTTGCGAGGTGGTGTTATTTGCATGTAGCGTACCGCTTGTTATGAGGCTTGTGCTCTTTTCCGCCTCTTTCGTGAATTGCTCTACCGAATTTGGGGTACTCGGCGTCTAGTGTAAGACCGAGTCTTGGATGCGAAACGTTTATCGCATGTCGAACCGGAAAATGTGATTTCGGGATTCTGGCCAGATTTAGACTAGGACCGGGTATTTATATCGTCGTTCTACCAGGAGGAAATTAGTCCACATATACGAAATGAATTGAATCGTGTATGCGTTCAGGGAAATGTTTATCTCGTGGATGCCTTTTAATCATACTTGCCATGTACACGGTGCTAGTGCGTTTCATTTACCGTGAGAGATGTCGTCTTTGTGTCGTTGTCTTTGGATGCGTGATTTCATGATTTTATTCATGGTCATTGCATGACTTGGCATCGTCAATGTATTGGTACGTTTGAATGGATGATAATATGATGGATTTATTGTGATCATTGCATGACTTGGCATGGTTTGTTTGTCGAGTCTCAATCTTATCAAACTTATAGCGCTAACGGTGAGATGCAAGCCCTAGTGAGCGTATTCGGTTGCCTAAGAGTGTCTTCCCCGAGTCTTTGTATCACATGATGGATTCAGACTTGTGACTCTTATACTCTTATCGTTATATATTGCATTGCCTATCTATCCTTATCGTATCTCATATGTATATCCATATATGCATGATTTTACTTTTGTATTTCCTTCTCTGTACGTTTAATGTGATATGGCTGGGAGAACCCGGAGTTACTCTCCACTGATTGTGGCGTTCATGTTTTTCATGGATGAACAGGTTGCTTGCATGGATGGCTTTTTGCTTATGCTATTTTGGGTTCGGGTGTGAGCTAGCGGGCGTTGTCCCTGGAAGATTCACCTCTAGTCTTTATTTAGCTAGGTTCTAAACACTTATTCTTTGTTAACATTTTGAGAGACTCCGTCTCTTTGTTGTTTTCCGTACTTAGTTTGTAATGTTTTGACACTCCTCGTATTTTCTACCTTGCATGTATAAAAGTTTTTTTTTAAATACAGTATTTCCGGAAATTAATTCACATGCTTGTATGTTTTATATTTCTGCATTCGCGAGGGTTGTCACATTATTTTCCTTTGACGGGTCAACAGTTTGACTTTTGACTTCCGACGTGGCACTTATACAAAATTTATGTGCCTACAGTAGTTTTGAGCTAGTTAGTCAGTTATAAATCTATACACAGTATACTTAAAATCTACTAGTTTTGTATACATATATTTCGATAAATCTATTTTTTTATCGATATTTAACAAGTTAATATAAAGGTTATTGCGTGATTTATATCTTGCCCCCCTCACAAAATCTTTCAAGATCGTCTGCAATGGCTCTAAAAATCTCTAATACAAGTATACAACAACCCAAACACAGGAAAGGTTTAAATAACGTCCAAAATTAATTGCCTACAAGTCCTTCCCAGGCCCATGCACAAACATAGTAGTTAGAGCATCTCCAATAGTAAGCTAGTTGCTACTGGCTAGTTGCTATTAGTTTACCTTTGTTACTTCATTTTTTCAAGTTAGAGCAATTTCAAGCTACAATTTACTCCAATGCTTTATATAATTTACTACTAGCTTGTTTTGGCCCACTTAACAGTTAACACATTTCTCTATATTCGTATTGATTATATTACCCTTGTGGGTCCTTTCAAGCAAGTAGCTTCATGAAGCTAGTAGCTCAAAATTTGTGTGGGTTCATTTGAGCAAAGCTAATCTACATGGACAACTCTAATGGTTGAACTACTAACTTGCAATTTTATAAAATTGCAAGTCCTCAAACTAAATCATTGGAGATGCTCTTACTATTTAGGGCCGAAACTAGGTTTAAATGTTGCTTGGAGCCGATATATTAATTTTAACTTTATTTCCTTATAGCAAGCAGGTAATTAGCTAGTTCTCTCTAAGGTATAATTGTGTGAATCGAACTATGTACTCGTATATGTCTGTACATACGAGTATCTAATTGAGTAATTCACACATATCAATTGCATGGAAGACTAATGTAGGCGGACGTATTCTCCTACTAATTTACTATGTACTATGGATGATGGTGACATATACGAAGCATACTTGACTGAAGTTTGAAAGCTTGATTTTACGCATGCAGCTGCCATTATCAATTTCTGGAGAGGGTCCGTCTACGTACTGCCTATCGACTTTGTCTATGTCGCTGATGTGTTCGTGGGTAACTCCTGCTTCCTCCTGCTCACCACTCTTTCCAAACTCATACTTACGGAGTAGTTCCTCAAATGATTTCAAACTACCTAATTGACTTTACACGGTCTTTGAGATGACACTTTACAACTTTTTTTTTTCATCAACCATGTCTATATTACTCCGTATTTTTATGTGAAACATATAATTTTCCGAAAAGACTAAAACAAAAGTAAATATTGTATGGTAATTTTATATACAAAGTAAAAATTATTGGAGTATATCTTTTTCTATATAGTCAAGATCAATATTTAACAAGTTTGACTTTTAAAAGTGACTAGGTTCAAGACCAAGTGGGATCTTCTGTCCCATTTGATGTCCAAGGCCTTTGTATATTTAGCATTAATAGCTAGTGTTCACAATCCATATTTCTTCAATGTATTCGAGTGTTGGTTGATTTAATTAAGTGCATAGAACTCAATATTATTCGCAATTACTCTATCTTGTCTCACTCATTTATTTGTCTTTTATATTAACTATGAGGGGTATTTTATCAAAGGTAAACAAGTGACTGAAAGCGGATATGGTATGTTGTTGACCCATCATTGTGATGTTTTAGTTCGGGTAATCATGTCGTGCATGAATTTGGTTTAAGATAAAATTGTTGTTTTCTTGACGCAAGACGAGGCAGAAATCCTTATTCTACTTGATCCCTTCATCAAAACAAGGCCTCGGGTTTCTCGAAGTGAGCTTTCAAGATTACAGTTCAAGTTGTGAAAATTGGAAACATGGTGATAAGGTTAAAGTCGCGTCTCCTTAATCAAAGTAAACCTAAATCACAACTAACTAACAGTCAACGGTAAGCAAGGTATCGAATCCACAGGGAGGCAGTAGTATTCTAATCTGTTAAACTAGGTTTGTCTCTAAAGTAACAATTTCGGGGTTTGAATTGTGGTTTCTAAACTAAAAGCAATCAATAACAATAACTAATAGCAAACAATAACAACTAATAGAAATAAAAACTAATAATAAACAATAACAACTAATAATAAAAGATTGAAAACAATAAGATTAAAAGTCTAGGGTCTCAGGTTCACTAGGATTATTGTTCAGGGGTAAGGATGTAGTCAACTATCATGCAATAAAGTTATCTAAGGTCACAAGATCGGTCGATTCAATTATGCCCTTTAGATCTACAATTTAACATGCGATCGCTATCATTAAACGAGTTCTATTCAAATATCGTAGTCTATCTTAGTCTTAACCCGGTCGGTGTCAATCCTAATTCGCGAGACTAGTTAACTAATCCTGGCCAGTAATCAAACAACTAGAATTAAAACGATAATCAAACGATAACCATGCAATTGCAATTCAATTAATTAATCTACCCCTTCTAACAATCCTAGATCCCCTTTCAACCCTAGAAAGGAATTTAGGTACTCATGACGATATTAATAACAACAATGATGAATAAAGCAAACATGATTAACAACAATGAAAGGATGAACAAAGAATAATTAAATAACAAGAAGGTAATTAACTGAATAACAAGAGAAAGATTAAGAATACCGATTACAAGTTGAACTAAAGACAATCGTCTTTGATGAATAAAATCCAGAGGCAAAGCAAGCTAAATTGGGGTTTCTAATATTAAAGCATTCAAGCATAAAAATCATGAAAAAGCATGAAAGACAAGCTTTCCTTTTAGAATACAAAAATCTAATTAATTAGGTTAAAGTTTAGGAAATTATGAAAAAGTCGTCGAAAAACTAGGTTGCTCGATCGAGCAATGGTATGTTGCTAGATCGAGCAACCTTCAGCCTGACTCAATCGAGAAAGGGACTATGCTCGGTCGAGCATCCTTTCTTTTCGCTCGTTTCTTCGATTTTCTTCATTTCTTCTATTTCGTTCTCGATTCTCATGCCTAACCTTCTACGATCCGACTCCGCCATGCTTCATATCTACTCAAAAAGCTCCAAATGCATCCAATCTGCATTAAAACATAATAGAACGGCAGAATCGATATTCTAGCTAAAATAGCATAGAAATAAGAAAGGAAAGACGGTAAATCGAGTTATATGTGTCTAAGGGAAGCATAAAATATGTATATAAATAAGGATCATCAAACTCCCCTAAACCAATCCTTTGCTTGTCCCTAAGCAAAGCACTCAACATTATACAAGGACAAACATACAAATGGTGAATGAAAAACTCAAAGCTAACGTTAATGCACATACAAATCACAAGCTATCCATATCTATAACAAAGTAATGACCAAGTTGTACCAATAAAACAAATTCAAAGGTACGGGAAAGTAGAAAACGCAGCTCATATTCCAAGATTTTACATGATACCGTAGTATAGACAAAAACCAGATACCTTTCAATCTTGCAAGGCTCAATTTGTCAGATTCTCGCGGATTCACTCAAGCACTCATAAGTTTGTGTAAAGGTGAGTTTTGTGAAGACAGAAAGAAATAGAAACACTCACGCAACTTATGAAACATGCATGCATTCTAATGTGATAATAATTTCCCCAACTAATACGAATTCGCTAAAAAGCACATGAATCAGGACAACCAGGGAGGCTAATGTGTAACAACCCGAAAAGTACCCGATTTTTCTAGTAAAAATATTTACTAACACTTTTCAGTAGAACTTAAGTTTTTAAAATAGGAATTTTTGTTCCAAGTCTTATTTTGAAATTCCGCGTTCGTATTTGGAATTTCTGGGAGATTTCATGAAAAGACCGTTTTTAGTCATCTTTGACTTTTCTTGACTTTTAAGTCGTCTTTGACTTTTCCTTGACTTTTTAAAAGTCGTCATTGACTTTTCTTGACTTTTAAGTCGTCCTAAACTTTTCTTGACTTTTAAGGCATCTTTGACTTTTCTCGGCTTTTCAGTCAACTTTGACTTCCGTTGACTTTTTCCCGACTCGCCTCATAAGTTTGAAGACCGAAATTTTATTTAAAAAAATAAGATTTTTGATTTATTTTTATTTAGATTTATTAAGATTTATCATAATTTAATATAATTATTTTGAATTTATTCGGAATTTAAAGAATAACTTTTACGGGTTTAACCGAACGTCATTTAACTATTCCCGAGTCATCGCAAATCCCGAAACAAAATCGAAACTCGACTTTGGCATGAGTCCGCGCCCTGTCTCGTTTTTCCACTCCTTGAGATATTTTACATTGTTTCCGATTAAACTAATACAAATATCTAAAAATTTGGTAGCTTTATCGATCCGTCCGTTTAAATTACGCAAATCGCTCAAAATCAGACCCGATTCCTACCCTTTTCACACGCCCCATGTCACCTATTTTTCACTCATGTTAGATCTTTTAATTAATATGATTAAACTAATAATAATATCTAAGATATTTGTAACTTTATCGGTCTGTCAACTTAAATTCCGCAATCGCTTAAAAACAGACCCGATTTGTCTTCATGTCTCACGTCTCCTTTGTCCTCTCTTTGACCTTGATATTTTCTTTCTTTTCATTTTAATAACATAATATCTTGATATTTAGTATAATTAACTTTATCGTTAATTATATTTAATCGATTACCGTAAAATAATTATTAATCGCGAGTCAATTCCGTAACAATAATTTCAAAACCCGACATCCATCTTGGCCTATATTTACACGGCTCACACAACCCTCCACTCACTAACAACTTTTCATTTTTCAACAAATCAAATAAAGATCAAAATATCACTTTCTTTAAATCGTTCTTCGTGTTCTTCGTCGTTCATCAATTGTTCTTCATCGTTCTTGAGCAAAACCTTCATAAAATCTTCGTTTCTTAATTAAATCCATCCTAATTTATATTTCTAGACTCTCCTCTTCGCTCCTCATCTTCTAGTACGGTTTATTTTCAATTCCGTCAAAATCGTTTTCACCACTTTAATTATGGAAATTAGTTTAAGTTCTAATAATGTTTTTCTTGTCATTTTCTTATAGGGGAAGATTTTGAGACGAGTTGGAGACTCGTATATTTTGGTTGAATATTATTAGAAGGGTTCTTATTATTATATACTTTCTTATTATTTTGGTGCTATTGTTTCTAGCTAAGGTAACAATTCCGTTTTACTCGACGAATTAATGTCACATAGCCTTTAGTTTTTGGTTCATGTTATGGATATTTATGATTTTAGTTAGTAACATGGCTTTTGTTTTGGTTCATGTTATGGTTTTATGGTTTTAGTTAGTAACATAGCTTTAGCCTTTGTTTCTTTAGTTTTTGGTTCATCTTGATTTTAGTTCATGTTTTTATGATTTATGGAATTTTGGTAGTAATATGATAAGGAGTTGTTTTTATCATGTTGATGAATTTTGATGATTTTTATTAAGTTATGATTTTTATGTTGTTTAGGAAATTTTAATATGTTTAGTGTTCTTGATGAATTTTGATGATTTTTATTAAGTTATGATTTTTATGTTGTTTAGGAAATTTTAATATGTTTAGTGTTCTTGAGGAATTTTGATGATTATTCATAATAATGATTTTTTGTATGATGATGGTTAGATTGGTTGTTAAAATAGTTGTTTGATGATTAAAACATGTTGGAAATATTTTGGTAGTTGTTGATGTTGGGAACCGTGTAGGGTGGCACCAAACCGGACCAAACCAGACCGGTCCAGGCCGGTTCAGACCCGGTCTGGGTTGGTCCATGGTGGGTCAGGGTTTTGGTCTTTGGGTTGTGTCGATGTTTGATTGTTATGTTGTTGTTTTGACGGGTTTTAATTATGTTAAAGCATGCGGGAATTTTAAGAAACGGTTTTGGTAAAAGTTGGAAAAACAGCCAAATCAGCCCAAATAGGTCCGTGGGCCCAGTCCAGGCCCATGTGGGGTCCGGCCCAACTCAGCCCGTGGGTCCCACTTTGGGACTTGTGACGGTTTTGAGTTATCGTCATTTTTATCGCGTTTTGTAATAATTAGCAAGCGAGAAATATTAATAAGTAAATTATTTAATTAAAAGGGTTTTTCATTAAATTATTATTTCTCACATGTTAGAAATTATAAGACGAGGTCGTAGTATAATTTAATATCCATTTTAGTCAAACGGGTTTTGGGTATAATATAATAATTCACATGTTAGAAGTTTTAATAAAATAACATGTAAAGAATATGTTGATTGTATGTCTATGTGATAAAGACTCTGTTTCTAGCCGGTTTGACCAAACGGGTTTGGTCAAACTAAGATATAGTCAGCCCCGTTTTGACTGATGACCCGTCGCGGGACTCGGGTCGGGGATTTGTCTTCAAGTAAGGTTGTATTTAATTAATGAATTAGCCTTAGTAGATATGAGGCGATATGATATTTGATTATTATGTATATGCAATTAGTCACATGATAGGATGTTTTTCCGTGACTGTTTGATTATATGGTTGGTGTCATGTTGACTAAGTACCCATAGAGAATTATGAGTA
>JAIUZE010070652.1:0-80334 GCA_022085475.1 Heliosperma pusillum | reverse complement strand
GAATTGCCTATCTATCCTTATCGTATCTCACATGTATATCTATATGTATGCATGCTCTACTTTTGTATTTCCTTCTATGTACGTTTAATGTGATATGGCTGGGAGAACCCGGAGTTACTCCCCACTGACTGTGGCGTTCATGTTTTTCATGAATGAACAGGTTGCTTGCATGGATTGACTCTTTGGATATGATATTTTGGGGTTCGGGTGTGAGCTAGCGGGCGTTGTCCCTGGAAGATTAACCTCTAGACGATTTTAGCTTATTTGCTAAACACTTGTTCTTTGTTAACATTTTGAGAGACTCCGTCTCTTTGTTATTTTCCGCACTTAGTTGTAATATTTTGACACTCCTCGTTTTAATTAACTTGCATGTATAAAAGTTTTTAAAAACTACCTATTTCCGCAATATAATTCACATGCTTGTTTGTTTATTATTTCCGCATTCGCGAGGGTTGTCACAATAAAAGTATGTATCTATCAACTTAGAAAAGTGTATCTAAGAAGCTAAATATATGTATTTACTATCTTAGTTGGGATAATCCCAAGTAATAGTAATCACTCATATTTTACGTAATTACGTGGATGATGGACTCATGTTTCCTTCACATTTTATGGGTCAATATGTCCGACTACCATTAAGTACGCGTACTTTCATTTGTTAACTCCACTTAAAGCATCTTATATTTCTAACTAGTTAAAGGTGTGTATCTACCACCTTAAAAAAGTGTATCTAACTAGTTAAATCTATGTATCTATTAATTTAAGGAAGTATGATACCAAGTTAAATGTATGAATCTAGTTATTTAAGGAGTGTATCAATTACAACGCACAAAACACGATAAGCGACATTTTAATAAGCATAACAGATAACCAAATGGCTTATGACTTAATAAGCCATTATTATTACACAATTTCTCATTTAAAAGGACAACCCGTTATTATTATTACGGCTTCAAACGGGTCAAGCTCCATCACAAGAAAGCAAATGGCGCAAAGGGAGGGGATATGGTCAAACTCTCAAACCCCCTCACAAGACATGTTATTATTATTAAGTAACCAAGTTAGCCAAAAATGTGACTGTAATCAAACTCAAAAGTCTGATACTCCTAGAGCACAAATCTTGGAATTTATCAAAATCGATCTCTCATCTTGTTAGCTATTTCCTCAAGAAGTTTAGGTGCGAACCATACGAACAAACAAAGAACCCGATATTACTACCTCAGATACACATGTCATTGCGTCCGGATACACATTGTATTACTAGAGGATACATGTGTACCCGTTAGTAATACCATGTGTATCCGGTAGTTTTACCACATGTATCTGGGCCGGTACTTCGTGTATCTACTACCGCCACTACCCCCACCACTACATTTTCACTGCCCACCACTACAACCACCACATCTCACTGTCGTCGCCCATCCAGACCACTCCGATTACAACAACCCTTCCCTCCTCTGACACCGGAGGTCCACCTTACCGGGCCAAATACCGCCGTCACCGACGCACAACAGAACAACAAATCAAAACCGCAATTCGCACCACCTTTTCACACTTTGTCGCTCAACCACTGACGAAGCCTGACCTTCTCTTTCCGTCAACTCATACCACCGCCACCTGGTTTCCCGTCCTTACTGGTTTAATGTGTTTTTTTAAAATTCGATTTCGTCTATTAATTATTAGATCTATAAAGAATAACAAGAAATTTAGAAAATTTAATGTCGCAAATGCTCTAGACTTGACATTCTGAAGCTAAACATGTCACCATCGACCGGAAAATATGTTGCCAGCGACGGTAATTATTTGTCGTTAACAGGCGGTGATGCAATAAAAATATAGAGGGGAGATGGCGTGGTGTGAGAAAATGGGGAGGCTTAGTCGGAGTTGATATTGGTGGTGGCCACCGGAGCTCCATTGACGGCGTCCGAAAGCCAGGGAACAAGTGAGTGGTGGGGTTTGTGTATGGAGCGAGGAAAGAGATGTATCATGTATGTATATGGAATGTCAGGAAAGTTGGTGTAATAGGGATTTAATACTGACCATTGCTTTATCTAGATCTAATGGATGTGAGTTAGTTCGTAAGTTCGCACAGGATCCTAATTCTATATATATATATATATATATATATATATATATATATATATATTATATATATTTCATCTTAATATATATCTATATATATATCATATAAATATATATAGTTTCTTTATGAATACCTTTACGTTAATTAAGCGAGGTTACGTGTATATATAAATGTAAATGTCATATCTATATATCTCTCTATCTCTCCTCTCTCTCTCTCTCTCTACTCTCTCCATCCTCCTCTCTCTCTCCTCTCTCTCTCTCTCTCCTCTCTCTCCTCTCTCTCTCTCATCTCCTCTCTCTCTGGAATTGAATCATGTGAGGCACCCTTCTTAGGGTGAGGCAACTGTACCCATCTCAACCGTCGGATCTAAAATATATGGATGCTTCAGATTGTGCCACGTGCCCCTTACAAAACTCATGCCCACCTAAAATTTCACCCTCTTTATTCCTCATTTACGCATATCACATTTTCCACTCTTTCTTTCTCTTCTCAGCCCAACCTCCATTTTCATGTCAAACAACCTCCATTTTCCTTGCGAACAACCTCCATTTTCGATCGCGAGCTTCGTAATTTTCAATCTAGGTAGGATATCTCAAACTACTTGTGATTAGCTACTGTTTAATAGGAATTAATCGATTTCCTGTTAATTTAATTGTTCACTTTTGTTTATTCTATTAATTAATTCGATTTCCTGTTAATTTAATTCATCTTGTCTAAGTTTGATGATTTTAGTTGAGTTAAAGAAGCAGATTGCATGTTCCCTTCAATTATCGAACAAAATTGACAATTATGTCGCATTCAAGGTACAAATTTCATGTACTTTAGCTTGATTTTACCAGTTTTGATTCATTCGTATGCTGCGTCGCATTCAATGTACAATTTCGTGTAATTTAGCTTGAATTTCTCAATTTTCGTTGAAATGTAAGCTGTTTGATCGCCGAATTTGTGTTTGATTTGATTTTTGTTCGGTTTGATCTGTGAAATGAGGTCTAGGTACAGATTTCGTGTACTTTAGTGTCATTTTCTCAGTTTTTCGTTGAAATGTATGCTGTTTGATTGCGGAATTTGTGTTTGATTTCATTTGTTTGGTTTAATTTGGGAAATTAGGTCTACGTACAAGTTTCATGTAATTTATTGTGATTTTATCGGTTTTCGTTGAAATGTGTGCTGTTTGATTGCGAACTTGTTTTTGATTTGATTTTTGTTTGTTTCGGTTTGCGAACTTGTTTTTGATTTGATTTGTACAAGATGAATTCTAACTTGTGTTCAGTGAACGTGTTGTTATTGCTGTGTATTTTGTTTTTAGTTATGAGATATAATGTCTCCCTTTTTGTTCGTGTGTATCCGACACTTGATTTTCTCAAACTTAGACAATCTTTTCCAAACCTTCTAATAGTCTCACAAACAACGTTCATTATATTTGAAAACTGCTTAACATTCATTTTTATTATATAAGTGAAACTTGGCGTGTTGTGTTGTGATTCTAAGACCAAAGGTTGTGAAACTCCTTGAAACTAGGAAATTTATTTGTTACAGCAGGCCATCTGTTTGTGAATTCTACAGCTTAGGTTTGTGAAACTTGGCTTGTTGTGTTGTGATAGTCGGTCTGTCACGGTGAAACGTTAATCATATGATGCACATATGTTTGTTTAGTCGTGAATCTAGTTCCTGACTTTGTGAAACTTAAGTATGATTTTGTGAACCTTATAATAGTCGGCCAGTCACGGTGAAAAGTTAATGATATGATGCATATATGTTTGTTAAGTTGTGGATCTAGGACCTGACTTTGTGAAACAAGTATTCCGATGGCTGATGTTGTGGCTAGCCACCAGTGATCTTGTAACTGCTTTATGTGATCATGAAACAATTGCATTTCAGAATGTTAAACCAATAGACAACAATGAAGTTCCTTTGATGTTTCAACTTCTGAGTACATATTTTGAAATCTAAAACAAATACTACTATACTATCACAAACTTATAGTTTATGACCATGCAACCTCAACTATAGCATATCCAAGCAAGCTAACAAACTGTAACAAATAAATAAAATACTTATGATCCTTGAAAGCCAGTCAATTTTCTACAAAGACACATACTTTACTTTCATCTTTTGTCTTCAGTACTAGTTTACAATTTCACCCGAGTATGATCTATATGTATCTCTTACTGGTTCAAAAATGGTGAACGAAATCAACCCCGATTATGCACATTTTGTATATCCGAGGTCTAACGAGAAGAGACTGTATTTATTGTGCGTCGAGATGATGTAATCTCGCCTTCTACAGGGATCCGAATCATATAATGGTGCCGACATAGCCAAACCCAACAATGAAGAAGGTGATGCTTTGGAGGAAGAAGTAAACCCAGAAGCTCCATTTTCCATGATAATAATCGTAGCATCCACTAGAAAAGAGGAATACTCCTACCGCGAGCTCCAAGAAGTTCATTCTGTCAAATTTGAATACGGAAATTGTTTAGCCACCAAATTATTTGTAAGCAAGGAAATTTTTGCCTATCAACCGCAGCTTCATTGATATATTACTGCCCATTGCTGTAAATTAACCCGTCCCACATAAGGCTGAACTGAATCTATCCGCTTCATGTTAGTTACAAGACTTATAGAACAGTCAGTCATGCAAAGATCAAAGCTAATTGTTTCAAATTTGTCAGTTGGGGCAGTTGAGGATCACATTAGTTTAGGGTTGCGTCAAATCAGTTTCGGGTCTACTTGGTAGGGTCGACATAGCTGGGTACAACTCATGTATGTAGGTTTAGAAGCAAACACTGGGGAAAGAACAGAAGCATCGACATCAAAAAAATCATTTACCTGTCAAAAATTTTGGCCCTTGCCTTCATAAACGCAGCTTTAAGATTACTGGTAGTCTAATTTTCCTTGCCTCCCTTGTTTTTCTGAGAATCTCCGAGTTTCTTAGTGACAAACCACTCATTTACTCTTCCGGCTCACATTAGTTTCTTAGGATCACATTAGTTTCTTAGGACCACTCATTTTCTTAGAATCTCCGAGTTTCATTTACTCTCCGAGTTTCTTAGGATCACATTAGTTTAGGGTTGCGTCAAATCAGTTTCTGAGAAGCAGATGAACTGACCTGAAATACATTTACAAGTACTAACGATTAGGTGGACGAAATGTAGGACACACATTGTTTTTTTGTCAAGTGAGGAACATATCGACGTGTTTTTGAATCCTTCTTATCAGTATCGACACTCAAGGACATTGCCATTTGGCTTAGCAGACATAAGCTAGGACCATCGGTTTAATTAAGAGAAAAAAGCATAATTTTGCGTTTAGATTTACCTCGGAGTTCCGACAGAGTTTAAGACGGTGATGATGGAAGGAATATAAACGGCCCCCCACATAGGGACTTGGACTTCAGGGACAAGTACAGTCAATGGAAGCACCAAACAATAGAACAAAAAGGTCACCATATGGGCAGTGATTTTTCGGACGAGGAAGAAGCTGTAAATCACATATACTTTCTTTCAGAATTTCACTTTCTGCATTACGAATTATTCAGAAGAAGAAAAAATGTATTTAGTAAATGTGTCCAAAAACATGTAATTTTGGTTTGAAGATTTCTGATATTCTAAACTGACCTTATTCCTAATGATCTCCATTGACATTTTCCTGAAGAGATTGGCAGGGCCACAAGACCATCTATGTTGCTGAAAACGGAAAGCCTTGAATGTACTTGGGAGTTCACTTTTCACCTAAAATCAATCCCGAAATCATATTAATATCCTTTGTTCATGTTTTATCCAACATTCGGATTGCTAGCAGGTAAGCAGGTTATATAAAATGACTTGTTTTAATCCCGGAAGCTCATTTTCATCTTAAAACAAGGATACAAGGAAATGACATGAATTTAATTCCGAAAGCTCATATTTATCTTAATCCCAAGCCAATGTCCAATGAATATACAATAGTCTTATAATCAGACGGATTAATAGGAAATATTGTCAACTATGGATTCTAATGTACCTGAAGATCACCAAGATAAAGAAACTTCCAGCCTCGGAGACTAGCTCGAACAGCAAGATCTATGTCTTCCACAGTAGTTCTATCATTCCATCCTCCTGCCTCGTTAATGGCAGCTATCCTCCACACCCCCGCAGTCCCTACATATTTCACCCATAATATTTATAAACAACCAGTCGCAAAATACCAGTGAAAAATGTACTATCAACAACACTTTTAACACTTTTGTGAATCCTAGTGCCTAATTTGTGAATCTAATATCTTATTTTGTGAAACTTGATCATAAACTTGATCATAAATTGTTCAAATCGCTTTCATGAGATTTCATAGGAGTTTCACAAACTAAGATCTCACATTCACAAACCTTGGCTGTTGGATTCACAAATAGATGCCCTACTTTAACAAAAAAATTCCTAATTTTCGATTAGTTTCATAAACTTGGGTCGAAGATTCACAACACAAAAAGTCAAGGTTCACAAACCTTAGCTGTAATTAAATACTCAACATGACGGAACGATTATTATAAGTTTCGCAAAATCATGTCTTATTTTGTGAATCCTAGTGGCTATTTTGTGAATCTTACTTCGTATATCTTATTTTGTGAAACTTGATCATAAATTGTTCAAATCGCTTTCATGAGTTTTCATAGGAGTTTCACAAACTAAGATCCCACATTCACAAACCTTGGCTGTAGGATTCACAAAAAGATGCCCTACTTTAACAAATAAAATTCCTAATTTTCGATTAGTTTCACAAACTTAGGTCGAAGTTTCACAACATAAAAAGTCAAGGTTCACAAACCTTAGCTGTAATTAAATACTCAACATGACGGAACGATTATTATAAGTTTCGCAAAATCATGTCTTATTTTGTGAATCCTAGTGGCTATTTTGTGAATCTTATATCTTATTTTGTGAAAGTTGATCATAAATTGTTCAAATCGTTTTCATACGAGTTTTCATAGGAGTTTCACAAACTAAGATATCAGATTCACAAACCTTAGCTGTATGATTCACAAACTGATGCCCTCCTTTAACAAATAAAATTCCTAATTTTCAAGTAGTTTCACAAACTTGGGTCGAAGATTCACAACACAAAAAGTCAAGGTTCACAAACCTTAGCTGTAATTAAATACTCAACATGACGGAACGATTATTATAAGTATCGCACAATCATGTCTTATTTTGTGAACCCTAGTGGCTATTTTGTGAATCTTATATCTTATTTTGTGAAACTTGATCATAAATTGTTCAAATCGTTTTCATACGAGTTTTCATAGGAGTTTCACAAACTAAGATCTCAGATTCACAAACCTTAGCTGTAGGATTCACAAACCTTAGCTGTAGGAAAAATTTTCACAAACAGACATAGAAAGTATTATATAATGAACACAAAATCAAGTCTTTATTGCATAGCAACCATTAACACCAACACCAAGTCTTAAATTCACAAAATCGAAATGAAAGCGGCAAAAAAGCGATATACCTGTTTCAATAGAACTATTATTTGTAATATCTACAATCTCCATAACAATCAGAGCTGCAAAACGTCAAAATCAACGTTGTAATTAATTAGAAATGACGAGGTTAACAAATGCCTTAATTTAACAAAGTTAATTATATTTTCACAGCAGCTTCACAAACTGAGGTTCTAGATTCACAACATAAAAGTCCAAGTTTCACAAACCTAAACGTGTAGGATTCACAAACAAATTCCTTATTTTCACAAAGTCAATCTAACAAATTAAGGTCCTGGATTTACAACACAAAAGTCCAAGTTTCATAAATCTTAGCTGTAAGATTCACAAACAAATGCCCTACTTTAACAAACTAAATTTCTAATTTCATAACAGCTTCACAAACTAAGATACTAGTTTCACAACATAAAAGTACAAGATTCACAAACCTTAGCTATAAGATTCACAAACCGTAGCTATAAGATTCACAAATTATGAAATTACCTGAAACTTAATTGAAATTTTCTTCTGAGTTTTGTTAAGCTCACGTTGTTGTTTGTTGTTTCGATAATATCGACGCCCAATTTTGTAGAATCGCAGCAATTGCGTAGAAATTGATTGAAATTAAGAACGTTGATGGTGTTGTTCTTACGAAGAAGTATAGAGAGAGGAAATTATGAATTTGTGTTTGGTGTTTATGTAAGATAGAGAGTGTTTGGGTGTTGTTTTGATGATATCGACGAACAATTTCGTAAAAATCGCAGCAATTGAAATCTTTTTTCTGAAATTGTATTGAAATTGTATTGTTCGTACGAAGAAGAAGAAGCAGAGAGTGTTTGGTGTTACCCTACCAATTGGGTCAACGATCAATTAGATAGAAGGTGTTGTGTTTGGGCCAATTTTTTGTCAGCCCGTATGAAGAAGAAGAAGCAGAGAGTGTTTGGTGTTACACGGGCTGAGTCTTCTAAATCAGTCCCATTAAAAGTTTGGTGAGGCAGCCTGCCTCGCCATAATTAGCGGCCTCACCAGATTCAGACTCTATATATATATATATATATATATATATATATATATATATATATATATATATATATAGAGCTTAGTTCTTTTGAGTCCACCATATATGGTGAGTTCTTGAGTCCTATTCTTAGCCACACAATTATTTGGCTAGAGAGAAGTGTAACTTCAACCAACAAATGTGTAACTTTAACTTGTAAGGTGGTTGTGTATACAAAGTCAGATTTGGTGCATACAAAGTCAGATTTGAATGAGATTTTGAATAAAAAAAATGAACTTTTCATATTCGAACACAACTTTATGAGTGTAACTGTAATGTTTTAAGAGTGTTACTTTATGATTAACTAGTGTAATTTTAATTTGTTTTTTTGTTATTTTCAATATAGAAATTGTAATTTATGTAATAATGTGATTTTAACACTTTTATCAATAACTTCAGTAGTTATTTTACTGTAACTTTAATAGTTTACGAGTGTTACTGTAATGCTTTACGAATGTAACTTTAGTCATTTTTAGGCGATTTTTAATATAAAAGTTTTAATTTATGTAAAATGTAAGTTCTACACTTTTATATGTAAATTCACTACTTTATGAGTGTAACTTTAACGATTTATGAGTGTAACTTTAATGCTTAACGAGTGTAACTTTAGCAATTTTGAGTCGATTTACAATATAAATGTTTAATTTATGTAATTAATATTATTAGATAGATTTTCACACTTATATCTTTTATATGTAAATTCACTGCTTTATGAGTGTAACTTTAACGATTTATGAGTGTAACTTTAATGCTTAACGAGTGTAACTTTAGCAATTTTGAGTCGATTTACAATAAAAATGTTTAATTTATGTAATTAATATTATTAGATAGATTTTCACACTTATATATGTAAATCCACTGTTATATAAGTGTAACTGTAATGGTTTATGAGTGTAACTTTAATGTTTAAGAAATGTAACTTTTAAGACATTTCACTATAAAATTTGAATTTACGTAATAAAATCTTGAAACTTTTATATTTAAATTTATTCTTTATGAGTGTAACTATAATGATTTACGAGTGTAACTATAATGATTAACGGGTGTAATTTTAATCCTTTAAAGTCAATTTTTTTATACAAAAGTCATATAAAATTACGTAATTTTAATAGAAAATGTGTTACTTTAATATCCAATCTAACTTTAATAACGACATTAACACCAACACAAACGACACGTACCACCCACGACCACCCACCTCCTAAGCCACGAGACCCCACAACCCCACCCCCTGTACAGCCCCAACCCCCGAGCCCAACAACCACCCCGACCACCTCGCCCAGACACCCCCTCCCTAACCCCAACTCACGACAACCTCACCCCACTGCGACTACCACCATTAGACCACCACCACCGCACCCCACACTACCCCAGATCTAAAACAAACAACCCAACACACAACCCAACAACTAAGCAACCAAGATCTGAAAGGAAAAGAGGGGAGGGGGAAGGAGGGTCACGGGAGGATAAAAGGAGAGAGGAGGGAGGCCGGCGGTAAGAACAAGAGGAAAGAAAAGTGGAGGAGGGAAACGGCGGTAAGAACTATAGCAGTCCCCATCTGATTTGAATTGTAGGAGGTAAGAACAAGAGGAAAGAAAAGTGGAGGAGGGAAACGGCGGTCGGGAGAGGAGGAAGAGTGGGTGGCCGGAAGGTGGCGGCAAGAGGAGGAGGAAGTGAATAGATCTAAAAAAAAAAATAAAGAGAAGGGGAGAAAGGTGGCGTGGGGTGGCGTCGGTGGTGGGGTACAGTCCGGAGGTGGACTTTGGTGATGGTGGAAGAAGGCCGCCCATTTTGGTGGTGGTTGTAGGTGAAGGGGTCATAGTTGGTGTTTGTGTGTGGTGGGACTGGTGGTTGTGGGTGGTGAGAAAAGGGAGAGTTTTAGAGAGATAAATTGATTGAAAATGGTGAATGTGAGTGAATGATTTCAGATTCACTCACATCCACTCATTTTAATTCACTTTCATCCCTTCATATTTTCCCTTGAGATGAAATCTTGTTCCTTTATTTGCCTCATCCAATGGCTAGGATGAGGACTCAAGGACTCTAGGAGATGGGGTGGACTCAATTGATCTGTGCTCTATATATATATATATAGAGGTGGGTTCAAATGAGTCCCCCTAGTATATTTGAGTCCTTGAGTCCTAATCCAAGCCCTTGGATTAGAAGGATGAGTGGCTGAGATTAAAACAAAATCAATGGTCAAGATGATGAGACACACCAAATCACAACTTATACAAACCCTACCTATAAAAACCCTAATCTGACACATTTTCTTTCATTTTCACAGCCTCCTTTCTCTCTCTATTTTACTTATCTCTCATCAATTTCTCATACTAACAAAATAAAACCAAAAAAAAAACTCTCCTCTATCCCTCACCATCTACACCGACCGCCTCCTCCTCCACCTGCGCCGCCCTGCGCCGGCTCCCCCTGCCCCGCCCTGCGCCGTCGCCCCCTTCCCCGGCTCCCCTGCGCCGCCTCTGCCCTGGCCAGCCACCCCTCCGTCCGCGCCGCCTCATCCCTCCTCCGCCTCCCTCCTGCCCGCCTCCTTCCTCCCCCGCTTTCCTCCTCCCTGCCTCCCTCCTACCTCCTACCCGCCTCCCTCCTACCTCCTCCCTCATTCTAGATCTATTTTTATAATTATTTTTCAGTTTTTAAAATAATTTTTTGTACTCTTTTTTTTGTTTTTAAAGTTTCTTATGTTTTTTTTAATATTTTACCTTTCTTTTATGTCCTCTCGTTTTTTATTTTTCAAATTTGTTATGTTTCTTATTTTTCTTTTAGATCTCATTTTTTCATTTATAATATTTTTTGGTTCTAGATCTAGTTGTTTATTTTCATATTCACATTTTTCTTTAATCTCGTTTTTCATTTTATGAACTTCTGATAAATTTCTATTTTTTATTACATATCTCGTTTATTTTATTTTTTTTGTTCTCTTTTTTTTGTTGGTGGTTGGTTGATTTTCATGTAGATCTAAACTAAAGTTACACCATTCCGGCTTAAAGTTACAAAATTATTGACTAAAGTTACATTATTTAACAACTTTATAACTAAAGTTACATAGATAGAGAACAACCACCATCTTTTTTTTTTTCAAATTTGTACCGTCACAATTTTAGTCTCATTTTTTAGATCTGAAAAAAAAGGTGAAATAAAAACAAGCACTACCATTTTAGATCTGAAAAAAAAAAATAACTTCCACCACCTTTTTTTTTCGATTCACTATGTTTATATAAGGTCTCATTTTTTTGTATATTTTTTTTTTTCGATTTACTAAAGTTTCACTAGTATGTACTAAAGTTTCACTAGTATGTACTAAAATGTACTAAAGTTTCACTAGTACATACTAAAGTTTCACTAATATTTACTAAAGTTTCACTATTATGTACTAAAGTTTCACTATTATGTACTAAAGTTTCACTATTATGTACTAAAGTTTCACTAGTATGTACTAAAGTTTCACAATTATGTACTAAAGTTTCACTAGTATGTACTAAAGTTTCACAATTATGGACTAAAGTTTCACAATTATGGACTAAAGTTTCACTAGTATGTACTAAAGTTTCACAATTATGAACTAAAGTTGCATTGGACTAAAGTTATCTTATTAAGGACTGAAGTTACATAATTAATGACTATAGTTACATTAGTATGGACTGAAGTTACACTAGAAAAGACTAAAGTTACCTAAACATGAGTTACACTATAATTGACTAAAGTTACACAGTTAATAAATGAAGTTTCACTAATAAAGGTTAAAGTTATACTTATTAAAATATTAAAATTAATTCATATTTGAACTTAAAGTTACGCAATTAAGAATTAAAGTTATACTCATAATAAAACTAAAATCACATAAATTTGTTTTAAAATTATATAAATTCAAAATTATAAAGTCGAAATCACATTTTAGTTTAAAGTTACACAAATAATGGTTGAAGTTACACTTTTAATGACTAAAGTTACCCTCATAAAAAGGTAAAAATCACATAAACTTATCTTAAAGTTACATAAATTCAAATTTATATACTCGAAATCACATTTTATTTTGAAGTTATACAAATAATGGTTGAAGTTACACTTTTAATGACTAAAGTTACATCATTATGTACTCGTAATGTAGGTGAAAGTCATTAAAACCCACTCATTTGGTTCTAATCTTGTCCCTTCATTTTGTTCTAATCTTGTCCATTCATTTTTCTTTTAATCTTAGCCTTCCATCTTGTTCTAATCTTGTCCCTCCATCTCTTTCATCCAAAGAGCAAGATGATGACTCATAGACTCAATTTTGAAGGTGGACTCATTATAACTTGACTCTATATATATATAATAAATATAATAGAAGAACCACTAGATATTTTATTGTACACGTGTCAATCACTGGTGACTTGTTTTCCCGCTCACTTTTTGCTTCAATAGTTCTACTCCGTAAATCCTAAAACACTGCACAAATCATGGATTGTACTCCGTATTCTTTAGCCGTCCTACCTCATCACTCCTCTTCCTCTCATCTCTGGTATGATATTGATATCCAACCCTAACAATCTCAAGTTCCCATTTTTTCGGTGTGAATTTACTCACTTATAATTATTGTTTCCCTTATAAAACTCTTTTACTGTTTCTCTGCCTTTAATTGGGTGGCTTAATTGTAGAAAATGAATTGTGTACTTAACATTGCATACCAGATTTGTCATTATTTCACTAATTCCACACTTTCTTTTTCAGGTCCAAGATCAATTCGATGGAGTAAGTTTCAACTGTACACAAAACTCTTCTTTACTACTCTCAGATTCCGTATATTCTTTGTTCTTGGAGTCTTGAAATGAATGGTATTATTTTAGGTAATTTACTCAAACTCAGTTTTGATTGTGATATTTCTAATTTTAATCTTGATTGTTATCTAGGCTATTTTCAATTCTCAATAGCTCTTTTTATGACGTATCTGATTTCTCGCATTTTCATTTATTTGAGTTTTCTACTGCGTTCTTCATAATTTTATTCATATATATGAATGAACCTACCCTGTGAAGATCCAAATATTTGAATAATAATCTAATTGTAAATTCACTAAGTTTTGCTTGTGACGGAGTGACCCGTCGCAAGTTTGCGACGGGTCAAATCCCCCTCACAAAGAGTAAGTGACAAGGTAAATGGAGGGCTCTATTTGTCACCCACTTGCCCCCCTCCAGGCTCCACTTGCTCTTGGTGAGGGGATTTGACCCGTCGCCGTCCCGTCACAAATGAGAATTTGTGTTGTAAATCCATCGCAGTATTCATTTATTTATTTTTTTGTTTCGTCTCTCTTTGTCTTCTCAGTTCTCATTTATTAGCTCGTGTGATTGTGGACTTATAGTCATTGTGCAGTATTCATCGCTATATTTCATTTTTTTAAGGCCGGTATGGAATTTAAGCCTAACAAGGAGACTAGAAATGCAATACGGAATTTTTAGTCTTACACGGTGAAGTTAGATAGCAAGGACAAAGAAAAGAAATTTATACATCGTACTTCGTATTATGGAACAACTACATTATTTCACAATGTTATTTTATATTTTTAATAGTTTGTATTCTCGATATTTGTAAAGTAGACATCAATTTAAAATATTAATTTCTCTAACACGAATTTTGTTGCATGAAATGTTGAAAACTACTACCTCTGTCCCAGTCAATGGTTGTCATTTGCCTTTACATGTTTGCCAATGCGTATTTTATTTCAAAAATATCTTTTACTACATAACTCTGAAAATTATAAAATTTTGATAATCTTAACGTGCTCATTAAGACGAATCAAACAAGATCTCTCATAACTATATTTTGTGTTATACACGGCAAATTATTTTAAGAATTCTCTCATTTTGTCAATAGTGTCCAAAAAGCAAATGACAATAATTGACCGGGACGAATAGAGTATTTGTGTTGGTTAACAATCTATACAACCTCATTTGATCATTCTCTATGTTTGGTATTAATATCTTTATTACGCAACATGGAGCACAACTCATAACCATTTCAAGTATTTTATCTCGTCGTGTTAGTATATAAAGAATGTTTTATATTTCACACGATATTATACACAAACTCTCCGATCGTGAAATCATTATTTTTTTCCAAAAATCCTTTTATATATACCCGTGCAACTTTGCACGGGTTCTAAACTAGTATATATATATATAATTAAGTATTAAATTTTAATTTTAAATGTTATTTTGGTTTGAATGTACAACATCTTATATAAATTAATTTATATTATTAAATGAAAAATATGTACTCTTGTGGAAACAACTTATAAATCATTTACACACGGTTTATGTTATTCACATGAAATGTCACCATGACAAATTTTGAGCAAATAATAAGGCAGACTAAATAGTACTCCCTCCGTCCCGGTCATTTGTTTACCATTTCCATTTTAGGGTGTCTCATTCATTTGTTTACCTTTCTATATTGAGAATGTTTTCTTTGAGTAATTTGATGTCCCAATGGGACTATTGTCCACTTGTCATCCACTAAGGACCATCACAAATGGTCCCCTACCATTTCCTTAATAATTGTGCCAAAAGCAAAGGTAAACAAATGACCAGGACGGAGGGAGTATCATTTTAACAAACAATGTTCAAAATGGTTACGTAGTTTTGCGCCATGTTATTTGCTTTTATTTATTGATTTACATGTAAAAGGGTTTTACACCAAAACTTTAACTCGACACTATATAAATTCAAATCGTCTTGCTTGTGACTGTCACAAGCTTGTAACCTCTCTGAGTACCCCTTGCACTTGCCCTTTTACTTGCTCGTGAGAAGTCACATGCTTGTGACGGAATAATGTCTTCACAAATGAGAATTTGGGATATATGTAAACTACTTTGTGTCGTCTATACAAAATATTAGAAATTTACACTTAAATACTACCGCGTAGAAAACAATTAGGTTTTTATTTTGAACTTGTGACCAAATTTACAATTAGATTATTATACAAATGTTTGGAGCTACACAAATTAATAGGCAGAAAACAAATAGTATACATAATCAACTGTACTCTAGTATAGTACTCTATCAGAAGTCGCGCTATTGTCAAGGTAAATCAATGTGGCGCAATCCATGGCATGACAATCTTCTCGCTTCATATTCTGGCAACGAAACTTATCATCAATCAGCTTATATTTATTCAATCTGCACATAAAGTTTCCAACTTCTCCAATTATTGTATCTCATTATCTAATCGACCAAGGTTTTTTACCAACAACATAAAACACCCCATTACATGATATAACGTTCATGGTTGTCTAAATAGTAGTAATTTGATGATTCGGTATAAATAGAATGTGAATGTGTTGGACAATCTCCCATTGAAAGGGGTATTTAGAATTATGAGCTAGGTAGCACCAAAACGGACACGGACACGACACGGACACGTGATACGACATCTCGTGAAATTTAGGACACGGGACACATGATTTAAATTTAATAAATATATTTTTTTTATATTTATAAATAACGTACAATTTTATTTTTGTATTAGTATTTGATATTAAATGTAAATAATTGAAGGTAAAATTTGACTTTTACTATAATCATTAACATTTCTCACCCAAACTCTTTTCTAATCAATCTTTTTTAGTCTTTCGATCTCTCATTCCTATTTTATAGGTGTCCGTGTGTCCGACACGGTGTCCGAGACGGGACGGCTAATTAGTAGAAGTGTCCGTGCTACCTAAATTATGAGGTATTGCTAAATTCGCATAGTAATATCGCAAAACACATGTATTATAATCCGTACAATGAAGACTCTTAAATATAGGTCAAGAATAGTTAAATGAGAACTAAGTTTGGAACACTTCAATTTATGGAATAGATTGCCTCACTTTTTCTTTGGCGGGATATGAACTTCTCATTTATAATCATAACTTGTACGTCGCCATACATATACCGTCACTTAAATGAAACAACCTCTCTACACGAATCTAAGAATTCGTACTATGTAGTGGGTGTAATACTATACTCATGAAATTGAAGAATTTAGATTGTGCAATACTTATTATGCCCATTAAAACGAATTTCGAACAACTAAACTAATCAAAAAGTTATACTATCATTTTTATTTTAGGATGTCTAATTCATTTATTTACATTTCTATATTAGGATGGTAGCTTATGAGTAATTTAATAACCCAATGAGATTATTGTTCACTTGTCGTCCATCAAGAACAACGACAAATGGTCCTCTACCATTTAGTTAATAATTGTGGCAAAAGCAAAGATAAACAAATGAACGGGACAGAGGGAGTATATACAATGAGGGATGTTACAACTTTCTCGTTTCAACCTTCTCTCTTCTATTAAAGTTAGGGATTTTCTCATTTGTACCTTTCAACTATTAGCTTTTCTCACTTGTACCCCTCCATTTTCCAAAAGCCCACATATACCCCTAAATTTTGTTTGTAACTTTCATCTATGACCAAAAGTTGAATTCAGTCAAATTAACCGTGTTAAGTGTTGATGTGCCAATTAGGTATTAATTGTTATTTGTTAGTTAAATTTAATCTGCTAAGCCTAATATAAATTAAAATGTTTTTTTTTATTTAAGTGACTAATTTTTTTTTCACCTCTCTCCACCATCTAGACACACCGATGACCACCACGTTCTTTTACCATAGTAACCACCATTCGCCATCAACCGTCTTCATCACACCTCAACGATTCATCCCATCACATGCATGTTCGATCACCACCTTGACATTGGTGCTCACAACCAACTTGTGGTATTGGTTCGTGGGCTCGGGCTCGTCGAGCCATCGGGCAGTAGAGTCCCAATTAGCGGCGAGATTATCGCATGGTGCTTGTGATGTGGGCAGTGAGATTCACGGTGGCGGTTGACTTGCGTTTGTAGTAAGGAAATTGTCATGAAGAGAGAATGGAGGGGTTTCGAGTGGTTGTTATGGTGAGGGACTGAGGTTTTTTTTTAAAACAAAAAAAAATCCATTTTAGATTCATTATAGTTACACAGGATTAACTAAAGATGATTAGTAGCTAACCATTTGCCATGCTAGAGCTTAACATAATAGACTCAACGGAATTAAACATTAGGTCACAGTTGAAAGTTCCTAACGAAGTTTGAGGGTATAGATGGGCTTTTGAAAAATGAAGGGGTACAAGTAAGAAAAGCTAATAATTGAGGGGTACAAATGAGAAAATCCCTTAAAGTTAAAATATATCGGTTTGGTCATAAGGCAAGTAGATTAAACAAAATAAACGTTTTTTCAATCTATTGGAAGAGTAAAAGGTAAAAGAAACACGCTCGTCGTTATAATCAACAATATCATAATAAACTAATGACCATATTTCCTCTGGTTATAAAATTACAACATAGTATAATTCCAAAGATAGCATAAATCTTAATAATAAAATTGGAAAGCAGAATTCTTTAGTTACTAATGTCAAATTTCAGTGCTAAGTTCTTATTATTCATGAAAACATGTAAAAATGGAACCATACAGGTAAGTCATGCGTTTAACTTGAAACTCCATCTTCCCTCCATCAGACTCCTCGTCAATCTTACTTGGATTATATGTTGGAAATGCTACATTAGATTTGATTTTCGAAAATGAGCGAGGAAATCACGCGAAAAAAAAAGGCAAATAAGCAGACTAATGGGATATAGACGACGCAGAGGGAATATGAGGATAATAGATTAATAGGTGTGACGGCTTAAATAAATGAGGGTTTAGAAATTTTAGGGCTTGCTGCTTTTAGACGCATAGAATAGAGTTGTACTGAGCGGGAAATTTTTTAATGTAGTAGCGACACGTGTACAATCTAATATTTAGTGGTTCTTGTATTATAGTTATATATAGATAGATAGGGAAGATAACCCGAATTATCCGAAAAGGGAAATAAGAAAGTTTACTGAAAATAAGAGGGAGTATATATTTTGGCAAATTTGTGGAATGACTATCTATATTTTAGACTCTTTGCTTATTTAAATATAATTAGTTCACAACTGATGATTCATTCTTATAATTGTCTTTGGCTTTACACAGGTTTCTTTACATCATTTTACTTCTCTTAAGCCTGAGTTCATCTCAGTATGTGATGCTGGTTACAATCAGATGTGATCACGTGAAGGTATGAGTTTCTCGGCATACATACATTGCGCAGTTTCTAGGAATCCGAAGGCATTAGTCATTGCTAGTGTCTTCCCACATGAAAAAGGGAGGCTATGCTCAAAAACTACATTACCATTTACGGAGTACATAATTTATCCCATTGCCTCTATTCGTTTATCTTTATAGTGATATACAAACATTAGCTTGTTGCTATGTGCTCTCTGGCTCGCCTAAAACGTCGCTATTTAAGACGGTCAAACAACAATTTATAACCTAACTTAATGCTAATTATGTAAGTAACAAAGCAATATGTAAAGGGGTGGGGGGAGTTTGGTTTAGTTTCAAGAACAAATTAAGTGATGTGAAAGGCAAGAAGTTCAAACAAGAGTATGCAAGAAGTAAACAAGTAAATATGAAATTAATCAAGATGAGAAAAGATCTTAATCCAATCCACCCGGCTTCAACTAATTGATCGATCCTAGACACAATCCAACCCCGTAATTATCCTAATCACCCTATTATGGAGTAAACCTCCTAAATCTCGTAAATATAAGTCAACAACACGGAAATCACACTTAATTGATGACCCAACTTATTAACCACCAAGTAGAACACATACATTGGTTAAATCAACAAGAAGATAGAGGATGAGAGATCTAATAGGGTAATCAAGCACAATGAACACAATTAATGCCTAATCAAGATAATCTATTTCTCTAGAATAAATTAGGGAGAAATCACATCCACTAATTCAACCCACAAGTTGTTGCACAAGAAGAATTGCAAGGAATACACACTTAACAATTCTAGCAACAATAGATTCAGGCTCTTAACAATGATTAATATTGCAAGGAAATCACACTTAACAAATTAATCAATCCAAGAAAACAATAATCCAACCTTAATACAAGAGATTAATAACAATTAGGATAAGTAGGGAAAGATTATAGTGTCTTACAACCAAAAAGCTTCCACCTTTGGAATTGAATTAAGAAGTAAAATTAGTTTTTCATAGTAGATCTAAATACCCAATAATAAGAAATTAATCTTCCAATACAACTTGATGCAAAAGCATCAAACCCTAATGTTTTTAACATGTATTTATAGTCTAGGCCTAAGTAGAGAGGTAAGCCTCGGAATGACCATTAATGCAAATTCGACGAAAAACAGAGTAGCACAAAAGCGTTGATGGCGCCCCATTGATGCGGATGCGCTGATGGCGCATTAGTTCTTCATTTCCTAACGTCTTCATACTTTGGCTCGTTTCCCGGTCTTTGGATGTGTCGCTTGATATAAGTTTGTCATTGGATCAAGTATTCATCCTCGAACTTGGCTCAAAACTCGATTGTTGAACCGATATTTGGAAAATGGGCAATTGTGACGATAAACATGCAAAATCTCATCCAAACATCGCTTTATTCCACTAAAAACACTAATTAATCTAGTACTAATATGACCCTATCACCCTCTAATTTTACATGGCATATTTTCTTAAATATGCAGCCATCAAGTTCCAATCGAAGATCTTTGTTGCGCAATGCAGTTCCTGATATCAGACACTGGAATATTTCGGCATCTTCAGCAACTCTGCGTGAAGGCAAGTGATACTCTTCTGTTAAACCTAATATTCTTAAAGTCATTAATTTGTTACATGGTGTAAGAAAAGATACTCTATTTATCACTACAATACTTGCTTACTTTAGGGCCTTTGCTTTTGTTACTTTAACCCGGCCTTATTGTAATAGTGTAACCCGGTATAAGATCTTTATATGCCTAGTCCAATTTTTTTGTTCATTTCATTTGCCTTTTTATAGATCAATAGTTTTTAAACTTTAATCATACACAAATTCTTGTTTCAGACCGAAGGATCCGTCTGAAACATAAGACGGGTCAAATAGACTCTTATTTGTTGCACATGACCCGGTTTAGTTTTTATGTTGTAGGATACTTTTAATATTTAAATGCTTGTTGTCTTATCAAACATTTAATGTTTGACAAAAGAGTGCATCTTTTTTCCCTTCCCATCAGTACCTAGTTCTTAGCCTAAACAACAAAACTGACGACTTCTACAGTTCTACCTACTGCTTTTATTATCACCATTATTCATTCATTCATCATCAAAAGTATCTCCTTCATCTCCTATTCTCCTTCATTCATCTTACCATTTATCACCTTCATTCATTCTATCATCATCGCCATCATTCATCACTTTTATTCATTTAATCACTTCATTATTAGCGTTAATCATCAGTACCATCTCTCATCTCTCTTGTATTTAGCAATGAACAACTTTTCGTTTTCACCCGATTCGATGGGTTGCAGTCTAAAAGGTCACATGTATTCACTTATTTTCTCCTAATTTAAAATTTAGCGGTTTTGATAAATTAAGGTTTTTTTTTGGAAAAATTTATGGTTCATTTTTATTTTGCTAGACCTTTTAAATCTTTCGGGTTTTGGGATTTTCTCTTAGTTTCATTACCCGTTTTTTAATTTGTAAATCTTTTATGATTAAAATTTTGGGTTTTGATTGATGTTTTTAATTTTTAAATCTTTGATGTTTAAAATGTTAGAAAATAGTTTTATGTTCGTCGGAGATGTGCTCTATTATTAGTGATTACGTAGTTATAATATCTCGAATGTTGGTAGTTTTGATCATTATGTTACCATGTCAACCTATACAGGTGTTGGGTTTTGATGTTGAAGAACAATTAAGATGATGTAAATTAATGTCTCATTTTATCCTTGTATGCATTCCAGTATCACAAATAAATAACACGGTTTGACTAAATGGTAATATATCTATATATTACATTATTTTAGGTTGATGATTAGTGATTGAAAAATGATAACATATTCCAATGGAATGGCGACATCTACTAAAATGGTACCATAGTTGAAATGGTTTATTTGTTGAAAAGTATGAAACATGCTGCTTTCTAAAATATTATATTCGTATGGTAACATGTTGTACTCAATTGGTAACATGTTGTACTCAATTGGTAATATGATACACTGTTGCGGTGAAGTATTTCACGGGAATGCTAACATAGATAAATAAATGGTATTATACACGTTGGTTTTGACAAAAAAATATTATTGATGTGGTAACATGTAGTACTCAGCTATAAACATATTAGATTAAAGTGACTGCATATTAAGTTATTAACCTACTATATTAATCTGAAGTGGGGATATATTAGTTTGTTATGCTTAAACGAAATGGTAATCCGTGAAACAAAAAAGGTGACATATTGAAAATGGCTGAACTAGTAAAAATGTAATGATTAGATGAGCGGCTTGTTATCATCATAATGTCACCATATTACCACAGTATGTTATTATTCATGTAGAATATGTTCTCATTTCACTTATATATGTCACCATTTCACTACATCATATCATAATTTGTTACCATTTTACCATAGTATGTTACTTTTTAATCACATTTTTTCTCATAAATTGAAACAAAATATGTTTACATAAACATGTGATAATAGTAACATTATGCTGATTCGCATTCTCACAATTAGAAATTATTATCAACCACTATACATACCCAACAAAAATAAGAAAGAACTTAAAATGTCACCAACATCATACATAGCCAACAAAACTAAGTAAAAGATATACTTAAAATGTCTCCAACACCATACATAGCCAACAAAAAACGAGAGAGGGTATCCCTCGCTCAATTTTCTTCAAATTGCTTAGCTACACCATCGTCGTTCATTGTAGCACCATCACCCATGCCCACCACACCTTTCTTCACCGCAACTCAATCGGGTGTGACAATTTATGAACTTTGTGTCAACCAATTCACCTTCGACAACGGCCTTCTATGCTCTGTATCATCACCCGCGGGCCATTGTTTTGCAAATTAGGTTTGAAAATAAAATGGTTACAAATTGCAAAAACATGTAAACAAACGTCCAGATTCAAATCAAATCAAGGATAATATAAAATGGCTACATATTATGACTATCATGGTAACATATGATATAGATACTCTCATGTTACCATTAGTATTCTTACATGTTACAAGTTTATGATTCTTTTAGTTCTAATCAAATTCTTACATGTTACAAGTTTAACACCTGTTCAGTTCTAATCAAACATATTGTATAATGGTTACATACACTGACTAATATGACAACATTCCGATTAATATGATTACATTTTGAAAGTTACAACACTAAATAATATCGTTAATATTGTAAAATATTTTGTACAATGGTTACATATTCAGGCTAAGATGGTAACATTTCATTTATAAAATTCATGTCACCATTGGTATTCATATATGTCATAATTTTAAGATCCTTTCAATCAAATCAAATGTATTGTAAAATGGTTACATAACACGGTAACATATCATACACATATTCACATGTTACCATTTGGATCCTTACATGTTACCAATTAAATATTCTATCAATTCTAAATAAGCATATTGTAGCATGGTTACATATAAGGACTAATATGGTAACATTCTGACGAATATTGTTTCAAATTGTAAATGATTATGTTATATGGCTACATTTTCAGCCTAAAGTGGTAACATTTTATACACACTCTTTCTAAGATGGTAACAATGGTTACATATTCAGACTAAGACGGTAACATTTCATATATAAACTTAATGTCACAATTGGCATTCATATATTTCATTATTTTAAGATCATTTCAATCAAATCAAATGTACTGTAAAATGGTTACATATTCTGACTAACATGGTAACATATCATACACATATTCAGATGTCACCATTTAGATCCTTACATGTTACCAGTTAAATATTCTATCAATTCTAAATAAGCATATTGTAGCATGATAACATACAAGGAATAATATGGTAACATTCTGACGAATATTGTTTCAAATTGTAAATAATTATGTTAAATGGCTACATCTTCAGCCTAAAAAAGGAACATTTTATACACATTCTTACTAAGATGGTAACAATGATTACATATTCAGACTAAGATGGTAACATTTCATATATAAAATTAATGTCAAAATTTGTATTCATATATGTCATTATTTTAAGATCCTTTCAATCAAATCAAATGTATTGTAATATGGTTACATATTCTGACTAACATGGTTACATATCATACACATATTCAGATGTCACCATTTAGATCCTTACATGTTACCAGTTAAATATTCTATCAATTCTAAATAAGCATATTGTAGCATGATAACATACAAGGAATAATATGATAACATTCTGACGAATATTGTTTCAAATTGTAAATAATTATGTTAAATGGCTACATCTTCAGCCTAAAAAAAGAACATTTTATACACATTCTTACTAAGATGGTAACAATGATTATTACATATTCTGCAACAGGAGTATGTGACCAAGCCAAGACACGAGCTCAAGACAAGACTCAACATCAAGACATCAACACCATTCAAGACAACAACATCCTTTCAGACAACACCATGACCAGTTATGACAATGTCCTATTCAGTCCAAGCCACAACCACTTCAAGCCTGCTAAGACAACCCACCATACAATCGAACAAACCTAGCCCATTCACTTTCCAGACTAAGCCAAACACAAGCACAACCACTCCCAACAACCCAACACAACAAAAACAAGCCCTCAGCCAAAAACAGCCTAATCACACAGAGCCTTTCTAACAGGTCCATGGGGCCGCACACCAATCACACAGCCTAACCAACCCTCAAACCTATGTCTTGGGAAGGTCCTCTACAACGTTCCCCAGGACTTCCCTTCCAAGAAACAAACACACAAAGAGTTAGCTTAGGGACAACTTCAGACTGTCCAGATTTCAGCCTTTTGTGCAGTAGTTAATATGTCACTGTCAACCTTCCTCTTTTGAACAAGCAATGCGTGAGGGACCTTCAACACATCTTTGGGAGCCATCCTACTTCAGTTTGGCTCACAAACCCAAACTTGAAAGTCCACTCTTCATCCAAGACACACCTGATCAAAACAATTAAGGAAGATTGTCCCTTTAGAAACTGCTTTTCTGCTTTATCTACTTTATGTCAGTATTCTGCAAGTTTGTAGCTGTTATTTTTTTTTATGTTGTAAGCCTTTGTGGCCCTAGATGTATCCTAACGTCTGAGATGTATCCTTGCTGCCTATATAAGGCCTTCACCTAATGAAATACAAATCAGATTTGAAGTAAAACATAAAACTGAAACCTTGTTTCTGTTGCAATCTCTTGGCTGTGTGCTTGAGACAACTTCCTTTGCTTTGTGCTTGGAAGTGAGCTTGGGTCCTTAGCTGTGTGCTTGGATCAAGGTTCAACCCTCAATCATTGGCTTTGTGCTTTGGTTAAGGTCCTATCCTTGTCATTTAACAATCAATTCAAACAGAAACAGAGTAATTGCAAGTGTCTTTACCTTAGTTCAATTTGTCATTGTTTAGTTGTCTTTTCTTAATAGTTTCAGTGCATATTCAGACTAAGATGGTAACATTTCATATATAAAATTAATGTCAAAATTTGTATTCATATATGTCATTATTTTAAGATCCTTTCAATCAAATGAAATGTATTGTAATATGGTTACATATTCTGACTAACATGGTTACATATCATACACATATTCACATGTCACCATTTTGATCCTTATACATCTTACCAGTTAAATATTCTATCAATTCTAAATAAGTATATTGTAGCATGGTTACATATAAGAACTAATATGGTAACATTCTGACGATTATTGTTGCAAATTGTAAATAATTATGTGAAATGGTTACATCTTCAACCTAAAATGGTAACATTGTTGCATAACATGTTACCATTTCACTATAACATGCTACCATCTATGCTAAAAAAATCAATAACTTTAAATATGTCACCAGTTAACTTTAATATGGTACCAATACATATCATTACTTTATCATTCGAGTATCACAAGTTATTTCAATAAAACATGTTACCATCTGCAGTACAATATGTTAACCTAATACATTCAGAAATGTTAATCTAACACATTCAGAAGGATTCTCAAAAGAATTCAGTAATGAAACCAACTCAAGTAATATGAATTGAACAACAAAACAATGTATGAACAAATCATTAACACAGTTTAAATCACCATTTAAATAATGAATAAATATGTGTGTAACCAAAAATCTAAACCATGAACACCAAAAGAATATAAAAAATCCTAAAAAAGACCCTTACTACAAACCAAAACTACAACCATTATAAAAAAAAGATACCAAGTATGTTACATTTTTCAATTATCAATCATAAACTAATTTTTGTTAGGGTTATCATCACAAAAAAGACATGTTAACATTTTTCAATATACAAAATAAATAAATTGCCAAATTTTATAGAACAAAGACAATAACAAAAAGGGAAAACAAAATTGTGGTATTTCTTTTATATACTGATTTTTTCCAACCTTCACAAAAATAATATATTCATGTATGAATCTCAATAATATATAATGTTACAATAAAAAATAAAATATAAGCAAACCTTCAGCTCACTATCGAATCTTGTAATAGTCTTTTTCATGATTTTCTAAAAATGGAACCAAAGTTTGGGAGAACGAAAATAGAAGAGAAATGGTTTTATGGGATGAAATGAAGATTAATTTGTATGGAGATATAGAGATAAAGAAGAAGAAGATTATTGGTTTTGATAATTTTTGGGAATGAGAAACTTAAAGTAGTGAGTGAAATGGTGATGTTTGTGAAATAAAATTTGATTCAAATTTTATTGGGACCGTAAACGTTAGTTTTTTTTTTAATTCATTATGTCAATTCATGTCTGCATGTAGTCACTTCAATGCCCCCTATCTCCTTTTTACTACCTATCCAATTTTTCCCTATACGGATAAGGGTCTACCATTTACATATAATATGGTATCAAATCGACCCGTCTTAACTTTAAGACGGATATCATCCGTCTTAAGGAAGACTAATTGTTAATCATGAATATATTAAGTAATAAAAATTTTGGACCATAAAACATAATTACCTTTAGGTTTTTTTTGATAACTACTACATATAAACTATTAGATTTTATGCCCGTGCATCGAACGGGTATACATTAATGTGATTATAACAATTAATTTATAGAAATAAATTGTTGAACTTTGAGCTTTTAACTTATTAAGCAGTAACTTTTAAATATGTATGAATGTTTACCTTTAACTTATTAACTTTTAACAATATAATATTGACATGAATTAAATTTATTTGACTAAATATTTTATATCCTACTAAAAAAATCAAATTTCATCACAAGCTATTAAATTTGATATTACTTCGACTTTTATGGAAATTGTAACAACCCGAAAAGTACCCAATTTTTCTAGTAAAAAGATTTACTAACACTTTTCAGCAGACTTAAGTTTTTAAAATAGAATTTATTATTTCGAGTCGTATTTTGAAATTCCGAGTTCGTATTTGGAATTTCTGAGAGATTTCATGAAAATCCCGTTTTTAGGCATCTTTGACTTTTCTTGACTTTTAAGTCGTCTTTGACTTTTTCTTGACTTTTTAATGTCGTCATTGACTTTTCTTGACTTTTAAGTCGTCATAAACTTTTCTTGACTTTTAAGTCATCTTTGACTTTTCTTGACTTTTCAGTCAACTTGGACTTTCGTTGACTTTTTCCCGACTCGCCTTGTAATTTTGAAGACCGAAATTTTATTTAAAAAATTAATATTTTTAATTTATTTTTATTTAGATTTATTAGAATTTGCGATAATTTAATAAAATTATTTTGAATTTATTCGGAATTTATAATAAGGTTTTACGGTTTTAACCCAAACGTCATTTAACTATTCCCGGGTCATCTTAAGTCCCGAAACCCGACTTTGACATGAGTCATACGCCCCATGTCATTTTTTTTCCACTCATATTAGATCTTTTAATTAATATGATTAAACTAATAAAAATATCTAAGATATTTGTAACTTTATCGGTCTGTCAACTTAAACTCCGCAAATCGCGTAAAAACAGACCCGAGTCCTCTCCATTTCACACGTCTCTTTTTTCCCCTCTTAAGCCTTGATATTTTCTTTCTTTTCATTACTCACCAACAACTTTTCATTTAACAATCAATCAAATTAAGATCTAATTAATCGTTCTTCATCGTTCTTCATTCGTTCTTCGTCGTTCTTCATTTGTTCTTCGTCGTTCTTGAGCAAAATCATCATAAAACCGTCATTTCTTAATTAAATCCGTCCTAACTTATATTTCTAGAATCTCCTCTTCGCTCTCCATCTTCAAGTACGGTTTATTTTCAATTCCGTCAAAATCGTTTTCAAAATGTAAAGTAGTGGAAAATTAAGTGTAAATTCTAATAATGTTTTTCTTGTCATTTCTTATAAGGGGAAGATTTTGAAGACGAGTTTGGTGCCTCGTATATTTTGGGTGAAGATTAGTAGACGGGTTTTTCTTTACTTCTTATTTTGGTGCTACTTGATTTTGCTAGCTAGGTAACGATTCCGAGTTACTCGACGAATAAATGTTACATAGCTTTTGTTTCTTTTGTTTTTGGTTCATACTTTTAGTTTTTGTTCATGTTGTTGTTATTTAAGGATTTTTGGTAGTATCATGATAAGTAGTTGTTTTTATCATGTTGGATGAATTTATAATAAGTTTAGTGTTCTTGACATATTTTTATGATTTGTCATAATCATGATTTTTGTATGATGATGGTTGAATTGGATGTTTAAAAATGGATGTTGTTAATTAAAAACATGTTAGAATTGATTTGGAAATGGGTGTTGTTTGAACCGTGAGGAGTGGCTGGGAAAACCGGACCCAAACCAGCCGGTTCAGGCCGGTTCAGGCCCGGTCCAGACCGGTCTGGGTTGGTCCTTGGTGGGTCCGGGTTTTGGTCTTTGGGTTGTGTCGATGTTTGATTGTTATGTTGTTGTTTTGACGGGTTTTAATTATGTTAAGCATGCGGGAAATAATTAGAAACGGGTTTTAGTAAAATCGATAAAAAGGCCAAAACAGCCCAAAACTAGGCCGTGGGGCCCAGTCCAGGCCCATGTGTGTCTCGGCCCAAAATCAGCCGTGGGTCCCACTTTGGGACTTGTGACGGTTTTTGAGTTATCGTCATTTTATCGTGTTTTGTAATATTTAGCAGGTGGGAAATGTTAATAAGTAAAATATTTAATTAAAAAGGTTTTTCATAAAATTATTACTTCTCACATGTTAGAAATTATAAGACGAAATCGTAGTTTAATTTAATATCCTTTAAGTCAAGCGGGTTTTGGTATGATATAATAATTCACATGTTAGAAGTTAATAAAATAACATGTAATGAATATGTTGACTTTTATGTCTCAGTCTATGTGGTAAAGACTCTGTTTCTAGCCGGTTTGATCAAACGGGTTTGGTCAAAACTTAAAGATCTAGTCAGCCCGTTTTGACTGATGACCCGTCGCGGGACTCGGGTCGGGGATTTGTCTTCAAGTAAGGTTTTATTTAATTAATGAATTAGCCTTAGTAGATATGAGGCGATATGATATTTGATTATTATTTATCTGCAATTAGTCACATGATAGGATGTTTTTTTCCGTGACTGTTTGATTATATGGTTGGTGTCGTGTTGACTAAGTACCCATCGAGAATTATGAGTATATGGCGTCTTGACCATTCTAATTCTAAATGAGTATCTTGGACCATGACATTGATAGGCCTTACTATCTTTAACGAGTATATGTTCATGGCTTGATAGCTTTTGTGTCACTGGCTTGGGCCTTTTGATACAAAGCCGGGGGCATGGCTGCCTAATTGCTTCCACTTTGGGAACGGAGCCAGCTTAAGTACTAGCCATCTCTGCTTAGGGGGTCGCCTAGTAGAGTTTCTCATAGACGGTTATGTCATGGGACAGGGAATGGAATAGCTGTTGTCGCTAGGTCTGATCAGTCTAGGACTAGGATGTTTTCCTACCTTGTGGTATAGCCTCGAGTTACAGAAGGCGACTATTGACGGTGCTAAGAACTTATGCCTGTTTGTAGAAGTATTGGTCTTTCATGTTTGTATGATTCTATGAATCTTAGAAGGTGAGATGCAAGCCGGCTAAGGTTGATAGAGTTTGGATTAACGGTTGTTAACTGATTCACATGATATTATGTTTGATTAGGGTTTGAGTGTATCATGGCAATGTTAACGGTAACCTCTGAGCTAGCATACCAGCTTCCCTACCTCGTGTTATAGTTTATTATCGGATTCACATGATAGCTTTCATATGTTAGGTTATATGTTAGTTAATTGTTTCATAACATGAAAAGCATATCATATATGTTAAGGTGTTGTATTTTCCATATACATTGCTTTTATGTTATTCATGTTTAATTAAACTCGACATTTCGTGGCTGGGAGAACTCGGAGTTACTCCCAACTGACTGTGGCTTCCGTGTTTATATTTAATGCGGTCGAACAGGTGGTGTTGCATATTTGGGGTACATGGACGAGCTAGCGAGCGAAGTATTTACCTTGGACCTATATTCGGTTCATAGTTTGTATATTATTATACAATCTTTTATTTCCGTATTTATACGGGAGATATGTCTCCCGTCTTGTATATTTCTTTTGTATAATATTATTTCCGTTTTGTAATGAACCTTTTTATTTATGACACCTTCGTTATGTAGTCTCATATTTTATTTAGTTAAATTATTTTTTTTTCTTTCCGCAAATTTGAGGGTGTCACAATATGTGTAGGGGTGTTCTGTGGTTTTGCGATGTTCTGATAATGCCACCGTTTGGTGTGAACTTGTCTCGGGATTGCTGATTCCCGGGTTTTGATGTGAAAGAGAAAAAAAGAAAAAAAAAAGAGCTTTGAAAAAAAAATGAAGAAAAATGAAAATGAAATGAAATTGAAAGCTCAAAAGAAAAAAAAGAAAAGAGGAAAAACGCTTCCATGAAATGTAAAGAAAGAAAAATTATGGGAAGTCGTAACTTGATTCTAATGTTTAATAAGCCAATATGCTGCTTTTGGCTTTGACTTTTGTTGATGGGAATTGGTATGAATTGGATTGAGTATCCACTACACATTTGGTTATTACTAGCTTGACTTTAACTCCACATGACCCAAAATCATTTGTCCACTTTCTTACCCAAATTTCCCAAGCCTCTTCTTTACTTTTCTAATGCTTCCTACATTATATCATGATTAGTTTTACTTAATGATTTTGGATTGTCTACCATACTAAACTGCGGGCACATTCTTATAAGTTGTAGATAGGTGAGTGTCACTTCAAATTTAAACCAATATTTCCTATTTTACAAAAATTTGAGTGATGAGTGTACCGTAAGAGTCCATTGTCAAAAAGATCATGCAAGAGCTGAAAAGGTCCAAAGAATATTTTCTATGCTGTGCCGTTATGTAAATCTCAACCATGATTCGCATTTTCCTTCGCCCATGTTGCTGCGGGCTTATGATTTATCTACTTATTAAGAGCTTACTTTTTGAGATTTGTATGATAGATTGATCATCGTTAGCTACCCTTGTCCTAGTTTTGATTGTTATGTTTGCTTGAGGACAAGCAATGGTTTAGCTTGGGGGAGTTTGATAAGTGATATTTTGTACTAATTTATCCCTTGTTTTAGCTCGATTTCCATACGATTTATGCACTTTGTTAAGTGATTAACGAACTAATATTACTATTCTAGTTGTTTTGCGTGTTTTGACTCGTTTTATAGGAAATGAAGCGGTTTTGCTATATTTTCCTACCTTATGGAGCAAAGGCACTAGGATACGATTTTCAAGGAATTGATGATAGCCAGTTCACGATTTGATAACGATCCTGCTACATCCTTCCTCAATTGGATTTAATCTTGGACTTTGGCTTTGAACTTCAAAAGGGAACATCAACCCAAGCCAAAAGAAGATCAGCCCAAGCCCAATTCCTTATTGCATTGACCAAGACCAAGGCATAGGATTCCGTGCCTAAGACGAAAAGACGGAAGAATCCATCTTGCACATTTACCCGATCAGATTACCATATACCCGATCAAGTATTTCTGCAAGTGGACGTTACTTAGCTCTTCTTCAACCGAGCTTAAATGTGTGATTTAATGCTTTGAATAGGGTACGAATTTGTACGAGGGATCAGCAGCCATGCAACCCAATAAAAGCCAATGATCATCACACACAATTATCATGCTTTATCTTATCATCCCTAATCATATATTTTATCATCTTTTTATATCTTTTAGCACACTTTCTTACAAGTTTTAGAATATAGTTTATTTCTTAGTGTTCCTCTAGTGTTTTCATAGCTTTTGTTATTGGATATTTGTTCTTACTTTCGTTCTTATATATTCATATTCCAAACTCGGTAATTCTCTATCTTTTACTATGCAATTTTCATCATGAACCTTAAACTAATTAGTATTGTTTTCATATTGTTGTTGTTAGGAAATCAATCTAAAATTAATCTAGTTAAAACCAAAATATTGTTTAGCATGACACATTATATTTTACCTAATCATATAATCCTAAAAATTGTCATTAGAATAATTATTAATATAATCACCATAATCACTTTAGTATTTATATTTCATAGTTTAATTTCATACATCTTTTTCTTATTAATCTACTTAATCACATGATCATATAAATTATATTTAATATTGTAAAATTATCATTGTGTAAATAAAATAAATAGAGTTGTAATATTGAAATGATTTACGAGTTAAATAAATTAAAAGAAGAGTAGATACCATTTGAACCATCTAATTGTTTCTTCCTTTGGTCGTGTCAAATTCTATAACTATGTTTAGTGGCCATAAACAATTGTTTGTATTAGTCAATTTCTATCTTTATAACGAGAGTTGGGATGGGAATTAGGACTGCCAATAGGGGTTTAGTGACTTAACCATGCTGAGAGGACGTTAGGACCCACTAAAAGGTCGGTACGAATCCGAAAGGAATATACCGCTACAAGGCCTAGACAATCATAGTAATTCTAATGTTGGTATCTATGACACTTTTGAATCGTTTTACATGTATTTCTCTTTCACTATTTCAACTTGATTAGTTAGTTTACTTTACTGTTTTAGATAGTTTATTATATTTTTATCTAGTTAGTTTACTTTATCGTCTTTCTATTTCCGTTCTTAGATAGTTTACTTTATTATTATTATCTAGTTTATTAGTCTAGTTATATAGTCTTTCAATATTGTCATTTAAATATCGCCTTTAGTTAGAATTTAATCGTTGTCATTCGGATCAGAGAACTTCCCCGATCGGGTATGTGACAATCCGATCGGGTAAGTAGTCTGTTTTGAGTTTTACATTTTGCAATTTACATATTTGTCATTTACATATCGTCATTTACATACTTGTCATTTTATTTTATGTTAATAGCTTATACAACCACCTCAAATGACTCGAACTTAAATGAAAATCAATCTAAAGCAATTCATAGTTAACACGTACTCCCTGAGGATCGACACCCTACTTCCCTAATTACATTACTTATGTTGTTAGCCTAAGGGCGGGTAATTATTTTTGTATCGGGACCGCGACATAACCGATCAAATTTTGGCGCCGTTGCCGGGGAGCACGGTTTTGTTTATCTATGTGCTGTTTGTTTTTGTTTATCATTTCTACCATTCCTAGGTGCAATCGTACCTAAATCGTTACTAACTTTCATTTTTGTGTTTTTTTTCTTGTAGGTTGACAAAAATGGTACTAACAAGGGAAGATCCAAGGTACCGGGTTTTTGAGCTCGCTAGTGGGATCCTAAGGGTCCATTTGACTTTGATTGGTCTCATCGAGGGTAACCAATTTAGTGGAAAACCAAACGAAAACCCGTCACACCACCTTCAAACCTTTTGCGAATTGTGTCAAACCTTTGTGAGGGAGGGAATCACCCAAAATGAAATTAGAGAAACCCTTTTTCCTTTATCACTAAAGGGAGAAGCTAAATGGTGGTTCACCCGTCGTTAAAAGGAAGCCACAAGACCTATGGAGTGGGAAGAGATTGTCATCGCTTTTCACCGTAGGTTTAGAACCAATTTGTCAAACCTATCAATTAAATCACAAAATGAAAGTGAGGAAGGTTCACAAACCAATGGGGGAGAGCGAAAGAAGAGTCGAGTGGAAACTTCAAAAGATGTTGACACTACAATTTCCTTAGCCTGTCTCGTTCAACCAAACGAAACCACTCCAAAAAGCACTTTATATCGCCCAAATGGTTTCAACCCATTTACCTCATTAACAACACCATGTGAACTTTGTGGTGGGATAGGGCATATAACTCAACGATGTGGGAACAAACTCACACCATTTAACCCTTTTCACCCACAATTTCTCCAAACTCAACCCACCAACACACCACATACAATTCCAAACTCATCCGTTTAAAATGACCATGTGATAGCAAAAGTAGATGTTAAGTTAAGGGAAGTAATCCAATCCCAACATAATATGTACTCATATTTCTTTTCTAGCTTAAACTCACTCAAATCAGCCATTTTATCTCTCCAAAAGAGGGTAGAGGAGTTGACCCCATCGAGTTCTAGCCAACACACCCAAGGGAGTGAATCACCATCGATTGTCACAATTGACATGATTAGTGATAAACCTTGTGATCATCTTCTTGGGAATGAAAAGAGTAAGGAGACAATTTTTAGGTTACCCCATGAACTTTGCAACAATCCAACACTATCTAAACCAACCAAAGTCCCTACACATGAGGAGACATCTCGTCTCGAAGCTTTTATCATGACATTGATAAAAGCTCAAGCGAAATTGGAAGAAAGAATTGGAGAAGTAACTTTTGCAACAAAAAAAGCTTTTTCAAAATTAGACCCTTGAAGAAGGGAAGATTCTCATTCCTTCCAAACTTAAGGACCCAGGTTGTTTCAACATTTCTTTCACAATGTGTTTTCATAAGGTCAAAGGTGCATTGTGTGATCTAGGAGCCGCTATTAGCGTCATGCCTTTTGATTTCTATCATGACCATTGTCCCATACAAATGAAATTCACTAGTACTAGCCTTCAACTAGCCGATGGATCTATGCATACTCCCGCAGGAATTGTGGAAGATGTCCCAATACGGATTGGATACTTCCTCGTTCCCGTCGATTTCTATGTCATATTTTCAAAGAAGGAAAGGAATGACTATATTATAATAGGAAGACCCTTCCTAAATACGGTTGAGGCTTGTATAGATGTGAAAGGAGAAAAGATCACGTTTGAAATAGATGGATCGAGTGCCACCTTTGATAAAAAGGGGAATGTGTTGAGCGTTGGAGATGGCGACCTCGAGGCTTTCAAAGCTTCGGAGGCATGATTAGAATGAGATTGCCATGGGTGTTGGCAAAAGGTAAATGAGGAAATTCAAGGGCGAATCCAGCTACAAGGAGCTTAAATCCCTTCATAAGGCTTAAGGAGGGATAGCAAAACATAGTCTAGCATGACTTAAAAATGCGCTTGTCGGGAGGCAACCTGTCTTTTTCTTTTCTTTTTCTTTATGCATTCTTTATTTATCTTATTAGACAATGATTTTAATTTGGACTATTTTATTTGGACTTTATTTTTGGATTTTGTGTTGTAATAGTTAGGAGCATTTTTTTCATTTTACTTGTTGTTATGCATGTCTAGTATATCGTTTTTCGTACTTAGAATCGGAGGACTTATTGAGACAAGAAGGAGCTATCCTTGGCCCAAGTTGCCAACATCACTAAGGTTAGTAAGTATGTGCAAGGACATAGCCAAAAGGTAAGAGCAAGTGGCAAAGAAAATAGAAACAAAAACCGGACCAGCAAGTTTCCCTGATCGGATTGCTATATACCCGATCGGGTAAATTGGCTGCCTCGTATTTTGCTCTAATTTCTTCTATAAAACCCACTTGCTACCCTTTGCTTGCTGCCTTATACCCGTGTTCTTCAATTTCAAAGCTCAAAATTCTCTCAAAACCTTCAATTCTTAGTCTTTTCTTACAAAATTTGTTCCTATAGTTCATCAAGGGCAACTTCTAAGCATCATCAAGTAAGTTATTTCTACTTTAGTTACTTCAATCTCTCTATATTTTTCAGAAATCCAACATGAACAAACCCTAACTCAAATTTGGGGGTTCTTGATTTTGATTGCAAAACTTGTTTAAATTGGATTTCTAATGATTCTTACATGCTATAGAGTGAATTCTAGTGATTAATTAGGATGATTACTATGATTTGGATGCCCATATGCTAATTAGGATACTCATCTTTACTATATGCTAAGAACTTTTGCTTAAGTGGTAGTATGATGCTTGAATTCATGCTTTATACTATGAACTTATGATCTTGTCATGTTAATTTAGCATTAGTACCCTTAGGTAGTAGCCAAACTCATGATTTAAGTGTATGTTGCTCATCTTAGTGACATATTGTTATGCTTAAGGACATCCATTTGTGCTCAAAAGATGGCATGACAATGTTTCACTAAGGTCACTATGCTTGAATTTGTGCTCAAAGCTTGGTATTATAACATTTATGCTATCCAGTTATGTTTATGAATGAAGTGTTTTAATACTAGTTATTTGTAGAAAATGGCACCTACATTAAGGAAATCAAAGAGGGCAAAAACCTCCACTCAAGGAGAGAGTAGTAGAGCACAAGAAGAAAATATAGAAATGCTTGAAGCAAATGCTCAACCCGAAAATCAAGGAGATGCAATGCATGATCCTAACTTTCCGGATGTATAATTTAGCTCACACAAGCAATGTCAAAATTGGTGTATACTTAAAAGCAAAGGTATGAGGGCTACCAAGTTCCTCAATGTTTCTTCTTTAAGGCATATGAAACTTCATGAGCATGTTAAAGTGTTATTTAGGGGCCTAGGTATGAATGCTAGCATTAACTTTAGCTATGAGACCTACCCTCAATTAACCCTTGAATTCTTAAGCTCTTTCGAGTAACATAGGTCTAGAAATAGAAATACCATGCCCCAAGTTCAGTTTCGTTTGTTTAATGATAATTATAATATGAACTTAGAGAACTTTGCTGGACTGTTTGGTCTCACCACTGAGGATACTGTTACCTCACCTCCAGAAGGCTTTGATATTAGCCTGCTTTTGAGTGCTATTTTGACTTACCTTGTCTCTCGTTGGGACCATGTCCCACACCAACATATCCATCATCCCGCCATTAGAATCTGGCAACGATTCATGGGATGGACCTTTTTGGGTCGTGCTGAGCCTCATTTGGTGAGACGAGTGGAGTTAGAAATGTTATGAGGATTTTTGAATGTGAATGGTGATGAACCATGGTCTATTAGTATACCGTATCATTTTGCTGTTCAGTTGACCAAAGCTATTAATCCTAAGAACACTGAAACACCAAACTAGGGGCTAAGACAAGAATAGAAAACACACAACACAAGACAAGGACAAGATAGATAAAACCCTGTATTCAGGACTACCAAGACAAGCACAGATAGTTCTAAATGCAGTGAATCCCAAGCTAAACTCACCCACTAAGACAAGCACAAGTGAATGACCCTAACTCAGGCCAACAAACTAAGACTAGCACAAGTTTGTTGAGGGTTGAGAGCTAACCAAGGCTGGCACAGGTTAACAAAGAAAGAGTGAAAACTCTGGTTTTTATCATTCAGCATTCTGAGTTTCTTTCAAGGCAAAAGGCTCTTTATATAGAGCATTACAAAAGATCCTCACCATCCAACATAAGACTACATCTAAGGGCTTAAAGGACCCTTGAAATAACAACAAATGAGATACAAAAGTCTACTAGTAAGACGAGCAAAACAGACTGCAACAACTTCAGAAAAAGCAACTGAAAAGTAAGTTTGTCTCCTTTCCTGAAATGGCATTGTTTGAGCAGTTTTCTTTGGGGTTGTTTTGGCTGTCTGGTGCTTCAAATGGAACCTTGAGAGGGACTTCTAAGCTCCTTCCAACGTCCTTATTAATACTACTAAGGGTCACACAAAAGTAAGATGCCTTTGTTCATCCATTGGTCTTGAAACCAGCCTGGCTCTCAAAGTGACTGATTAACTTGTGGGCTGTTTTACTTGAACTTCCAAGGATAATTTGGAAAACTTATCCTGGACTTTTTTGTAGCTAAGGACCTCAACTAGATGGGAAAAGAAGTTGGAGCCCTTGCTTGGACAATTGCTGTAGGATATGTGGCCTGGAACTGGTACTTGTGTCTGTGGAATCCTTCTGGCTGTTGTTGATTTGGGACCTTGTTACTCTGGTTGGCATGGCTTGTGTAGATGTTGTTGTTGCTTGATCATGAGCCTTTGATGGTGTCATAACTTGATTGTGTGTTGCTTGGACATGGTTACCTTTTGTTGCTTTTGAAAACTTAGTTGTTTGGACTTGATCTGCCTTAGACTGAACATGGGTGTCTTTGTTGGTTGTTGTCTGAACTGGATTGCCAAATGAGGTTGCTCCCCTAGCTCCTGCTTCATCCTCCCCAGGTTGGAAAGATTTGAGCATCAAATCTCCAGGGTTCTCTTCTTCACTGTCATAGTAGGGGCTAAGGTCTCCTATGTTAAATGTGCCATGAACTCCATATTCTCCTGGCAAATCCACCTTGTAAGCATTGGCTCCCACCTTTTCTATGACTTCAAAAGGGCCTTCTGCTCTAGGCATAAGTTTGTTCTTTCTTTTGCTTGGGAACCTTTCCTTTCTGAGGTGTAACCACACCAGGTCACCTGCTTGAAACTCCTTCTTTCCTCTTGGCACCTTGGCTTTGATTTTGTACTGCTCATTAGTCTTCTCTATGTTTCTCTTAACCTGTTCATGCAACCTGAGCATTTGTTCCACCCTTTTCTTGGCATCATAGTTCAGTATCTCTTTAGGCACATTGGATAGCTCCATAGGCATGAGTGGGTTGCTGCCATAGACCACCTCAAAGGGACTGTGGCCAGTACTTGATGAAGGGGCCCTGTTGAAGGCAAATTCTGCTTGGGCTAGTTTGAGATCCCAATCTCCTAGTGACTTCTTCACAATGCACCTCAGTATTCTCCCTAGGGTTTTGTTGGTGATTTCTGTTTGACCATCAGTTTGAGGATGGTGGGATGTACTAAAAAGCAGCCTGGTGTCTAGGAGCTTCCACAGGGTCTTCCAGAAGTAACTCATAAACTTTGTATCCCTGTCTGAAACAATTGATCTAGGCACTCCATGTAGTTTGACTACTTCTTTGAAGTAAAGCTCAGCAACCCCTGAGGCATCCTCAGTCTTCCTACATGGCACAAAGTGAGCCATTTTGCTAAATCTGTCAACCACAACCATGATGGAATCCTTTCCCCTAGGAGTCTTGGGCAGAGCCACAATGAAATCCATGCTGATGTCTTCCCAAGGTTTGTCAGGTACAGGCAGTGGAGTGTAAGGTCCTGCTTGGAAAGAACTCTTTGCCTTTTGGCAAGTAGAACACCTCCTAAGAATAGCTTGAACATCCCCTTCCATCCTAGGCCAGTAAAACTGATCTTGCAGGATATCCATGGTCTTCTGCACCCCAAAATGTCCTGCTAGCCCATTAGAGTGGACTTCCCTCACCAATAGGTCCCTGTATGAGCCCCTAGGGACACACAATTTGTTCCCCTTAAACATGTAACCTTCCTGCAGCTGATACTTGGTCTCTTTTACTCTAGGACTGTTCTGCAGGGTTAACCAATCCTCCATGAAATCAGGATCATCCTGGTACAGCTCCTTCATAAACTCAAAGCCTAGCACCCTTTGTTGGATTGTCACCAACATAGAATGTCTCCTAGACAAGGCATCTGCTACCACATTTGACTTACCTTCCTTGTATTTGCTTGAGAAGTTGAAGGACTGAAGGTATTCAACCCATTTTGCATGCCTTGCACTGAGCTTGTGTTGGCCATTTATGTATTTCAAGGCCTCATGATCAGAGTGAAGTACAAAAGGCTTGGGTTTAAGATAATGGCTCCAGTACATGAGGGCTCTCACCAAGGCATAAAACTCCTTGTCATATGTGGAGTAATTGAGCTTAGCCCCATTGAGCTTCTCACTGAAGAAGGCCACAGGATTCCTTCCTTGGATGAGTACTGCTCCAATCCCTACCCCACTTGCATCACACTCTACTTCGAATAGCTGATCAAAATCAGGTAGAGCTAGTATAGGTGCCTCACAAAGCTTCTTTTTGATGAGCTTAAAGGCTGCTTGTGCCTGTTCAGTCCACTTGAACTCACCCTTCTTCATCCCTTCTGTTACAGGCACCATGATAGTGCTGAATCCCTGTATGAACCTCCTATAGAAGGAGGCTAGGCCATGAAAACCCCTAACCTCAGTGATGTTCTTAGGAATAGGCCAAGACTTGATGGCTGCAATCTTCTCCTGATCCACAGATATGCCCTTGGCAGAGATGACATACCCCAAGAATTTAACCTCCTCAGCCATGAAAGTACACTTCTCCATTTTCCCAAAGAGCTTATGCTCTCTCAGTTTCAGAAACAACAACTTTAGATGGTTCAGATGTTCAGATTTGCCCTTACTATAGACCAGGATATCATCAAAGTACACCACAATGAACTGACCTATGAAAGGCCTTAAGACTTCAGTCATAAGTCTCATGAATGTACTAGGGGCATTGGAGAGACCAAATGGCATCACCAGCCATTCATAGAGCCCATGCTTGGTTTTAAATGCTGTTTTCCACTCATCCCCTTCCCTGATTCTCACCTGGTGGTAACCTTGCCTAAGATCTATCTTGGAGAATAGACTGGCTCCACTTAACTCATCCAACATGTCATCCAGCCTTGGGATGGGGAACCTGTACTTGACAGTGATATTGTTAATGGCCCTGCTGTCAATACACATTCTCCATGAACCATCCTTCTTAGGGACTAGGAGGGCAGGCACTGCACAAGGACTCAAAGATTCCCTGACAAATCCCTTTGACATCAGCTCCTCTACCTGCCTCTGCAACTCTTGGGTGGACTTGGGGTCACTCCTGTATGCTGGCCTGTTAGGTAGCATGGCACCTGGAATGAGGTCTATCTGGTGCTCTATGCCCCTTAGGGGGGGAAGTCCTGATGGTAGTTCTTCTGGAAATACATCCTCATGCTCACTGATCAGCTCCTTTACCTCTGGGGGCACCTCAACTGGTTCCTCAACCTGTTTGGATAAGAGGAAATATACAGGTTGTTCTTGTTCCACCTCTCTGAGCATGGCTGCCTCTGTGAGGAAAAGACCCTCCTTGGATCCACTGGTACTAGGACTACCATAGTCCCTAGTGTTTGGGGGTAAAGGTGTCAGGACTATCCTTTGATTCCCATGTCTAAAAGTGTACACATTGCTCTTCCCTTTATGCAAGGCATCTTTATCAAACTCCCATGGTCTGCCCAGCAGTAAATGGCATGCATCCATAGGCACTACATCACAAGTCACCTCATCCTTGTAGGTGCCTCCAATAGAGAAGGACACTAAACATTGTTGATCAACCCTTACTTCAGCACCCTTGTTCAGCCATCTGAGTTTGTAAGGGTTGGGGTGGGGTTTGGTCTCCAAGTCAAGCTTGTTAACCAAGGTAACTGAGGCCACATTGGTGCAACTTCCCCCATCTATGATCACATTACAAACCCTCCCTTGAATAGTACACCTGCTCCTAAAGATTAGAGATCTCTGGTCTTCTTCTAGGGGTTGATGCTGAGAGTGCATAACCCTCCAAAGAACAAGGTTGTGACCAGTGTCTGGTGGGGCTACTACCAAAGGGGCATCACCGTCCTCTTCGTGTTCTCTTGTTCCCTCCTCCTGCTCATACTCAATGAGCCCTTCCTTCTCCTATTCCATGACTTCCACTGCTGTCAAGGCTCTTCTTGAGGGACAGTCTCTCTTAAAGTGGCCATAACCTTGACATTGATAACATTTTCTCTTCTCTTCTGAAGGGGTGAGGGTAGGTTGCTGACTTACAGGTGCCTTACCCTTGTTAGCAATGCCTGGGCTTAGGCCTTCTAGGAATCTAGCAATCCTTTGTTCAGGTTTCTCAGTGATGTCACATTGAAGGGTAAGCTGCTCAAACTCTCTCAGATAAGACTCAACAGATTTTTCATTTTGTTTTAGTTTAGACAGCTTGATGAACAAATCCTGAGTATAATCCTTAGCAACAAACTTGTTCAACATTTTTTTCTTCAACTTAGACCAGGATTTGATGGGTTCCTTACCCTCCCTAGCCCTTAGACTCTTCATGGTTTCATACCACAGGGAAGCATACCCTTTCAATTTCAGAATAGCTACTTTAAAGGCTTTAGCATCATTGTATCCTTTGTATTCAAAGACTCTCTCTATATCCCTAAGCCATTCTAACAAATCATCAGGATTTAAGCTACCAGAAAACTCAGGAATGTCTACCTTGAGGTGTTTATCAGTGAGGCCATGCCCTGAAGCTCTGCTCCTTGTGGATTCATCTGAGTCTGAAGGTTCCTCCTCTTCAGGTGGTCTGACCCTGCCTCCTGGTGGACCTAGGCCTCTCCCACGACCTCTGCCTCTTCCTCCAGCAAATATTTGGTTGCCTATCACCTGATCCAAGGCTCTGGTTAGGGTGGTTACAACCCCAGCCAGGTCCTCCATCCTTGCTTCTACTCCTGCCAATCTCTCTTCACTCATTGGGCTATTTTTGTAGTTTTGAATGTAGTTTGGTTAAATGAACTCACAGTAGAAATAAACCTTAGCTCTGATAACCAATTTGAAACACCAAACTAGGGGCTAAGACAAGAATAGAAAACACACAACACAAGACAAGGACAAGATAGATAAAACCCTGTATTCAGGACTACCAAGACAAGCACAGATAGTTCTAAATGCAGTGAATCCCAAGCTAAACTCACCCACTAAGACAAGCACAAGTGAATGACCCTAACTCAGGCCAACAAACTAAGACTAGCACAAGTTTGTTGAGGGTTGAGAGCTAACCAAGGCTGGCACAGGTTAACAAAGAAAGAGTGAAAACTCTGGTTTTTATCATTCAGCATTCTGAGTTTCTTTCAAGGCAAAAGGCTCTTTATATAGAGCATTACAAAAGATCCTCACCATCCAACATAAGACTACATCTAAGGGCTTAAAGGACCCTTGAAATAACAACAAATGAGATACAAAAGTCTACTAGTAAGACGAGCAAAACAGACTGCAACAACTTCAGAAAAAGCAACTGAAAAGTAAGTTTGTCTCCTTTCCTGAAATGGCATTGTTTGAGCAGTTTTCTTTGGGGTTGTTTTGGCTGTCTGGTGCTTCAAATGGAACCTTGAGAGGGACTTCTAAGCTCCTTCCAACGTCCTTATTAATACTACTAAGGGTCACACAAAAGTAAGATGCCTTTGTTCATCCATTGGTCTTGAAACCAGCCTGGCTCTCAAAGTGACTGGTTAACTTGTGGGCTGTTTTACTTGAACTTCCAAGGATAATTTGGAAAACTTATCCTGGACTTTTTTGTAGCTAAGGACCTCAACTAGATGGGAAAAGAAGTTGGAGCCCTTGCTTGGACAAGTGCTGTAGGATATGTGGCCTGGAACTGGTACTTGTGTCTGTGGAATCCTTCTGGCTGTTGTTGGTTTGGGACCTTGTTACTCTGGTTGGCATGGCTTGTGTAGATGTTGTTGTTGCTTGATCATGAGCCTTTGATGGTGTCATAACTTGATTGTGTGTTGCTTGGACATGGTTACCTTTTGTTGCTTTTGAAAACTTAGTTGTTTGGACTTGATCTGCCTTAGACTGCACATGGGTGTCTTTGTTGGTTGTTGTCTGAACTGGATTGCCAAATGAGGTTGCTCCCCTAGCTCCTGCTTCATCCTCCCCAGGTTGGAAAGATTTGAGCATCAAATCTCCAGGGTTCTCTTCTTCACTGTCATAGTAGGGGCTAAGGTCTCCTATGTTAAATGTGCCATGAACTCCATATTCTCCTGGCAAATCCACCTTGTAAGCATTGGCTCCCACCTTTTCTATGACTTCAAAAGGGCCTTCTGCTCTAGGCATAAGTCTGTTCTTTCTTTTGCTTGGGAACCTTTCCTTTCTGAGGTGTAACCACACCAGGTCACCTGCTTGAAACTCCTTCTTTCCTCTTGGCACCTTGGCTTTGATTTTGTACTGCTCATTAGTCTTCTCTATGTTTCTCTTAACCTGTTCATGCAACCTAAGCATTTGTTCCAACCTTTTCTTGGCATCATAGTTCAGTATCTCTTTAGGCACATTGGATAGCTCCATAGGCATGAGTGGGTTGCTGCCATAGACCACCTCAAAGGGACTGTGGCCAGTACTTGATGAAGGGGCCCTGTTGAAGGCAAATTCTGCTTGGGCTAGTTTGAGATCCCAATCTCCTAGTGACTTCTTCACAATGCACCTCAGTATTCTCCCTAGGGTTTTGTTAGTGATTTCTGTTTGACCATCAGTTTGAGGATGGTGGGATGTACTAAAAAGCAGCCTGGTGTCTAGGAGCTTCCACAGGGTCTTCCAGAAGTAACTCATAAACTTTGTATCCCTGTCTGAAACAATTGATCTAGGCACTCCATGTAGTTTGACTACTTCTTTGACGTAAAGCTCAGCAACCCCTGAGGCATCCTCAGTCTTCCTACATGGCACAAAGTGAGCCATTTTGCTAAATCTGTCAACCACAACCATGATGGAATCCTTTCCCCTAGGAGTCTTGGGCAGAGCCACAATAAAATCCATGCTGATGTCTTCCCAAGGTTTGTCAGGTACAGGCAGTGGAGTGTAAGGTCCTGCTTGGAAAGAACTCTTTGCCTTTTGGCAAGTAGAACACCTCCTAAGAATAGCTTGAACATCCCCTTCCATCCTAGGCCAGTAAAACTGATCTTGCCGGATATCCATGGTCTTCTGCACCCCAAAATGTCCTGCTAGCCCATTAGAGTGGACTTCCCTCACCAATAGGTCCCTGTATGAGCCCCTAGGGACACACAATTTGTTCCCCTTAAACATGTAACCTTCCTGCAGCTGATACTTGGTCTCTTTTACTCTAGGACTGTTCTGCAGGGTTAACCAATCCTCCATGAAATCAGGATCATCCTGGTACAGCTCCTTCATAAACTCAAAGCCTAGCACCCTTTGTTGGATTGTCACCAACATAGAATGTCTCTTAGACAAGGCATCTGCTACCACATTTGACTTACCTTCCTTGTATTTGCTTGAGAAGTTGAAGGACTGAAGGTATTCAACCCATTTTGCATGCCTTGCACTGAGCTTGTGTTGGCCATTTATGTATTTCAAGGCCTCATGATCAGAGTGAAGTACAAAAGGCTTGGGTTTAAGATAATGGCTCCAGTACATGAGGGCTCTCACCAAGGCATAAAACTCCTTGTCATATGTGGAGTAATTGAGCTTAGCCCCATTGAGCTTCTCACTGAAGAAGGCCACAGGATTCCTTCCTTGGATGAGTACTGCTCCAATCCCTACCCCACTTGCATCACACTCTACTTCGAATAGCTGATCAAAATCAGGTAGAGCTAGTATAGGTGCCTCACAAAGCTTCTTTTTGATGAGCTCAAAGGCTGCTTGTGCCTGTTCAGTCCACTTGAACTCACCCTTCTTCATCCCTTCTGTTACAGGCACCATGATAGTGCTGAATCCCTGTATGAACCTCCTATAGAAGGAGGCTAGGCCATGAAAACCCCTAACCTCAGTGATGTTCTTGGGAATAGGCCAAGACTTGATGGCTGCAATCTTCTCCTGATCCACAGATATGCCCTTGGCAGAGATGACATACCCCAAGAATTTAACCTCCTCAGCCATGAAAGTACACTTCTCCATTTTCCCAAAGAGCTTATGCTCTCTCAGTTTCAGAAACAACAACTTTAGATGGTTCAGATGTTCAGATTTGCCCTTACTATAGACCAGGATATCATCAAAGTACACCACAATGAACTGACCTATGAAAGGCCTTAAGACTTCAGTCATAAGTCTCATGAATGTACTAGGGGCATTGGAGAGACCAAATGGCATCACCAGCCATTCATAGAGCCCATGCTTGGTTTTAAATGCTGTTTTCCACTCATCCCCCTCCCTGATTCTCACCTGGTGGTAACCTTGCCTAAGATCTATCTTGGAGAATAGACTGGCTCCACTTAACTCATCCAACATGTCATCCAGCCTTGGGATGGGGAACCTGTACTTTACAGTGATATTGTTAATGGCCCTGCTGTCAATACACATTCTCCATGAACCATCCTTCTTAGGAACTAGGAGGGCAGGCACTGCACAAGGACTCAAAGATTCCCTGACAAATCCCTTTGACATCAGCTCCTCCACCTGCCTCTGCAACTCTTGGGTGGACTTGGGGTCACTCCTGTATGCTGGCCTGTTAGGTAGCATGGCACCTGGAATGAGGTCTATCTGGTGCTCTATGCCCCTTAGGGGGGGAAGTCCTGATGGTAGTTCTTTTGGAAATACATCCTCATGCTCACTGATCAGCTCCTTTACCTCTGGGGGCACCTCAACTGGTTCCTCAACCTGTTTGGATAAGAGGAAATATACAGGTTGTTCTTGTTCCACCTCTCTGAGCATGGCTGCCTCTGTGAGGAAAAGAACCTCCTTGGATCCACTGGTACTAGGACTACCATAGTCCCTAGTGTTTGGGGGTAAAGGTGTCAGGACTATCCTTTGATTCCCATGTCTAAAAGTGTACACATTGCTCTTCCCTTTATGCAAGGCATCTTTATCAAACTCCGATGGTCTGCCCAGCAGTAAATGGCATGCATCCATAGGCACTACATCACAAGTCACCTCATCCTTGTAGGTGCCTCCAATAGAGAAGGACACTAAACATTGTTGATCAACCCTTACTTCAGCACCCTTGTTCAGCCATCTGAGTTTGTAAGGGTTGGGGTGGGGTTTGGTCTCCAAGTCAAGCTTGTTAACCAAGGTAACTGAGGCCACATTGGTGCAACTTCCCCCATCTATGATCACATTACAAACCCTCCCTTGAATAGTACACCTGCTCCTAAAGATTAGAGATCTCTGGTCTTCTTCTAGGGGTTGATGCTGAGAGTGCATAACCCTCCAAAGAACAAGGTTGTGACCAGTGTCTGGTGGGGCTACTACCAAAGGGGCATCACCTTCCTCTTCCTGTTCTCCTGTTCCCTCCTCCTGCTCTTACTCAATGAGCCCTTCCTTCTCCCATTCTATGACTTCCACTGCTGTCAAGGCTCTTCTTGAGGGACAGTCTCTCTTAAAGTGGCCATAACCTTGACATTGATAACATTTTCTCTTCTCTTCTGAAAGGGTGAGGGTAGGTTGCTGACTTACAGGTGCCTTACCCTTGTCCAAGGGGTTCCTATTAAAAGTTATGGGAGTCCTAGGACCCTCCCCAATTCTGACCCCAGCATAAGGTTTAGTTATAGCAGGTTTGGTGAAAGACTTGGTTGTTTCCTTCCCCATTTTCTCACCCCTAAGGGATAGGTTAACCACATCCTCAAAGGACCATAGGGGCTGCATCCTAACCTTGTTAGCAATGCCTGGGCTTAGGCCTTCTAGGAATCTAGCAATCCTTTGTTCAGGTTTCTCAGTGATGTCACATTGAAGGGTAAGCTGCTCAAACTCTCTCAGATAAGACTCAACAGATTTTTCATTTTGTTTTAGTTTAGACAGCTTGATGAACAAATCCTGAGTATAATCCTTAGCAACAAACTTGTTCAACATTTTTTTCTTCAACTTAGACCAGGATTTGATGGGTTCCTTACCCTCCCTAGCCCTTAGACTCTTCATGGTTTCATACCACAGGGAAGCATACCCTTTCAATTTCAGAATAGCTACTTTAAAGGCTTTAGCATCATTGTATCCTTTGTATTCAAAGACTCTCTCTATATCCCTAAGCCATTCTAACAAATCATCAGGATTTAAGCTACCAGAAAACTCAGGAATGTCTACCTTGAGGTGTTTATCAGTGAGGCCATGCCCTGAAGCTCTGCTCCTTGTGGATTCATCTGAGTCTGAAGGTTCCTCCTCTTCAGGTGGTCTGACCCTGCCTCCTGGTGGACCTAGGCCTCTCCCACGACCTCTGCCTCTTCCTCCAGCAAATATTTGGTTGCCTATCACCTGATCCAAGGCTCTGGTTAGGGTGGTTACAACCCCAGCCAGGTCCTCCATCCTTGCTTCTACTCCTGCCAATCTCTCTTCACTCATTGGGCTATTTTTGTAGTTTTGAATGTAGTTTGGTTAAATGAACTCACAGTAGAAATAAACCTTAGCTCTGATAACCAATTTGAAACACCAAACTAGGGGCTAAGACAAGAATAGAAAACACACAACACAAGACAAGGACAAGATAGATAAAACCCTGTATTCAGGACTACCAAGACAAGCACAGATAGTTCTAAATGCAGTGAATCCCAAGCTAAACTCACCCACTAAGACAAGCACAAGTGAATGACCCTAACTCAGGCCAACAAACTAAGACTAGCACAAGTTTGTTGAGGGTTGAGAGCTAACCAAGGCTGGCACAGGTTAACAAAGAAAGAGTGAAAACTCTGGTTTTTATCATTCAGCATTCTGAGTTTCTTTCAAGGCAAAAGGCTCTTTATATAGAGCATTACAAAAGATCCTCACCATCCAACATAAGACTACATCTAAGGGCTTAAAGGACCCTTTAAATAACAACAAATGAGATACAAAAGTCTACTAGTAAGACGAGCAAAACAGACTGCAACAACTTCAGAAAAAGCAACTGAAAAGTAAGTTTGTCTTCTTTCCTGAAATGACATTGTTTGAGCAGTTTTCTTTGGGGTGTTTTTGCTGTCTGGTGCTTCAAATGGAACCTTCAGAGGGACTTGTAAGCTCCTTCCAACGTCCTTATTAATACTACTAAGGGTCACACAAAAGTAAGATGCCTTTGTTCATCCATTGGTCTTGAAACCAGCCTGGCTCTCAAAGTGACTGATTAACTTGTGGGCTGTTTTACTTGAACTTCCAAGGATAATTTGGAAAACTTATCCTGGACTTTTTGTAGCTAAGGACCTCAACTAGATGGGAAAAGAAGTTGGAGCCCTTGCTTGGACAATTTGTTGTAGGATATGTGGCCTGGAACTGGTACTTGTGTCTGTGGAATCCTTCTGGCTGTTGTTGATTTGGGACCTTGTTACTCTGGTTGGCATGGCTTGTGTAGATGTTGTTGTTGCTTGATCATGAGCCTTTGATGGTGTCATAACTTGATTGTGTGTTGCTTGGACATGGTTACCTTTTGTTGCTTTTGAAAACTTAGTTGTTTGGACTTGATCTGCCTTAGACTGAACATGGGTGTCTTTGTTGGTTGTTGTCTGAACTGGATTGCCAAATGAGGTTGCTCCCCTAGCTCCGGCTTCATCTATCTTGTCCTTGTCTTGTGTTGTGTGATTTCTATTCTTGTCTTAGCCCCTAGTTTGGTGTTTCAAATGGAACCTTGAGAGGGACTTCTAAGCTCCTTCCAACGTCCTTATTAATACTACTAAGGGTCACACAAAAGTAAGATGCCTTTGTTCATCCATTGGTCTTGAAACCAGCCTGGCTCTCAAAGTGACTGATTAACTTGTGGGCTGTTTTACTTGAACTTCCAAGGATAATTTGGAAAACTTATCCTGGACTTTTTTGTATCTAAGGACCTCAACTAGATTGGAAAAGAAGTTGGAGCCCTTGCTTGGACAATTGTTGTAGGATATGTGGCCTGGAACTGGTACTGGTGTCTGTGGAATCCTTCTGGCTGTTGTTGATTTGGGACCTTGTTACTCTGGTTGGCATGGCTTGTGTAGATGTTGGTGTTGCTTGATCCTGAGCCTTTGATGGTGTCATAACTTGATTGTGTGTTGCTTGGACATGGTTACCTTTTGTTGCTTTTGAAAACTTAGTTGTTTGGACTTGATCTGCCTTAGACTGAACATGGGTGTCTTTGTTGTTTGTTGTCTGAACTGGATTGCCAAATGAGGTTGCTCCCCTAGCTCCTGCTTCATCTATCTTGTCCTTGTCTTGTGTTGTGTGTTTTCTATTCTTGTCTTAGCCCCTAGTTTGGTGTTTCAAATGGAACCTTGAGAGGGACTTCTAAGCTCCTTCCAACGTCCTTATTAATACTACTAAGGGTCACACAAAAGTAAGATGCCTTTGTTCATCCATTGGTCTTGAAACCAGCCTGGCTCTCAAAGTGACTGATTGACTTGTGGGCTGTTTTACTTGAACTTCCAAGGATAATTTGGAAAACTTATCCTGGACTTTTTGTAGCTAAGGACCTCAACTAGATGGGAAAAGAAGTTGGAGCCCTTGCTTGGACAATTGCTGTAGGATATGTGGCCTGGAACTGGTACTTGTGTCTGTGGAATGCTTCTGGCTGTTGTTGATTTGGGACCTTGTTACTCTGGTTGGCATGGCTTGTGTAGATGTTGTTGTTGCTTGATCATGAGCCTTTGATGGTGTCATAACTTGATTGTGTGGTGCTTGGACATGGTTACCTTTTGTTGCTTTTGAAAACTTAGTTGTTTGGACTTGATCTGCCTTAGACTGAACATGGGTGTCTTTGTTGGTTGTTGTCTGAACTGGATTGCCAAATGAGGTTGCTCCCCTAGCTCCGGCTTCATCTATCTTGTCCTTGTCTTGTGTTGTGTGTTTTCTATTCTTGTCTTAGCCCCTAGTTTGGTGTTTCAAATGGAACCTTGAGAGGGACTTCTAAGCTCCTTCCAACGTCCTTATTAATACTACTAAGGGTCACACAAAAGTAAGATGCCTTTGTTCATCCATTGGTATTGAAACCAGCCTGGCTCTCAAAGTGACTGATTAACTTGTGGGCTGTTTTACTTGAACTTCCAAGGATAATTTGGAAAACTTATCCTGGACTTTTTTGTAGCTAAGGACCTCAACTAGATGGGAAAAGAAGTGGGAGCCCTTGCTTGGACAATTGCTGTAGGATATGTGGCCTGGAACTGGTACTTGTGTCTGTGGAATCCTTCTGGCTGTTGTTGATTTGGGACCTTGTTACTCTGGTTGGCATGGCTTGTGTAGATGTTGTTGTTGCTTGATCATGAGCCTTTGATGGTGTCATAACTTGATTGTGTGTTGCTTGGACATGGTTACCTTTTGTTGCTTTTGAAAACTTAGTTGTTTGGACTTGATCTGCCTTAGACTGAACATGGGTGTCTTTGTTGGTTGTTGTCTGAACTGGATTGCCAAATGAGGTTGCTCCCCTAGCTCCTGCTTCAGTAGTATAAGCCTATTGAGACCGACCAAGTAATATAGGCATAGACGACCAAACTCAAATAAGTGGTGGCTGTCGAGACCTACAAAGTAACATAGTTTACCACCCGAGACTTATACATTACCTTGACACCCATTTCCCGAGTCAACATTGATAGTCCCGTCATACCCTAGTTTCATTCTCTATTGAACTTACATTTCCTTTCATTTAGTATTTGTTAGTTATTAAGCTTGACCTTTTGTTTATCATTTAGATTTTGTTTCTCTCTAAACTCAACCCCTCAAAACTGTAAACACCATAGAATTGAACACTAGACACCCTACATCCGTTTAAACAATAGTCCTCCCTGTGAATTCGACACCCGACTTACCACTAGCTTCATTAGCTAGTATTGTTGGCTTATAAATATTGTTTGATAGCAGTCCCGACGACAAACTGCACATCACCATCGGTAGCGGCATGGAAAGCTGTAATCATCAACAACTTACTACCCATGGCTTCTTGTAAGGCCTTCCAAAATCTCGAACAAAACCTCGGGTCTTGATCGGATATGATTTCCTTGGGAACAGCATGATATATGACGATTTCATCAACATAAGCTTTGGCTAGATGATCTAAACTTCAAGTCTTCTTGATCGTAATGAATCTGGCACTCTTGGTCAAACGAACAATAATAACCCAAAAGGCATCTTTACTTCCAACGGTCCTTGGCAAAGCCATGACAAAATCCATAGAAATAGATTCCCACTTCCATAGTGGAATATCCAAAGGTTGTAGCAATCCACCGGGCATCTTGTGTTCGATTTTCACTTCTTGGCAAGTAAGACATCTTCCAACATAGGACACAACATCACTTTTCAAATTCGGCCACCAAAATTGTAGCTTCAAGTCTTTATACATCTTATCACCTCCGGGGTGGATAGAATACGGAGAAAGGTGATCTTCATAAAGAATTCGCTTTCTCAAGTCAAGAGCATTAGGCACGAACATTCGGTCATGGAGTCGAAGGACACATTTATCATTGATTTTGAAGTCTTTGGCTTTTCCTACTAGAAGCTTGGCTTGAATGGACTTGTAGGTAGGATCATCAACTTGGATCTCCCGGATCTCGCGGAGAAGAACGGGTTCGGCAACCACGGCACTAACATAATCAAATCCTCGCTCCACGAATTCCAACTTCAACTTTCGAAACTCGGTACAAAGATCATCGGGTAACACCCACATAGCATTTAAGGCATGAGAAGATTTCCTACTAAGAGCATCGGCGACAACATTGGCCTTCTCTTCATGATATAGCAATTCAAAATCATAGTCATTCACCAATTCCAACCATCTTCTTTGTCTCATATTCAACTCTTTTTGAGTAAATATGTACTTCAAACTCTTGTGATCGGTGAATATGCGACAATGAACACCAACAAGATAGTGTCTCCACACTTTCATGGCATGGACAACGGCGGCTAATTCCAGATCATGAGTAGGGTAGTTCACTTAATGAACTCTCAACTGTCTCGAGGCATAAGCAACCACTTTCCTATTTTGCATAAGTACACAACCCAATCCCATCTTGGAAGCATCACAATAGACATCAACGTCTACACCATCTTCAGGTAAAGTCAACATCGGGGCGGTAGTCAACCTTTTCTTTAACTCTTGAAAAGCGGCTTCACAAGCTTCATTCCATACAAACTTGGTTTATTTCTTCAATAATTGAGTCATCGGTCTAGCAAGCTTTGAGAAATCTTTGACAAATCGACGGTAGTAACCAGCTAAACTAAGAAAACTTCGAACTTCTCTAACATCGGTTGGAATTTTCCAATCCACCACAACTTCAATCTTAGAAGAGTCTACCATCACACCTTCTTTAGAAATTACATGCCCAAGAAAGGACACCCTAGGTAACCAAAATTCACACTTGGAGAATTTGGCAAACTACTTTTGACAACGAAGGACACCCAAAATGGTCCTAAGATGAATAGCATGCTCTTCTTTAGTCTTTGAGAAAATAAGGATGTCGTCAATGAAAATAACAACACACTTGTCAAGATACTCACTAAAAGTGCGGTTCATTTGATCCATGAAAATAGCGGGAGCATTAGTCAATCCAAATGGCATCACCTTGAACTGAAAGTGACCATATCTTGTACTAAAAGCGGTCTTTGGTATATCGGCATCACGAACGGGAATTTGGTGGTATCCGGATCTCAAATCAATCTTGGAAAAAGTAGAAGCACCCTTTAGTTGATCGAACAAATCTTCAGTTCTAGGCAAAGGATACCTATTCTTAATTGTAATTCGGTTCAACTCACGGTAGTCAATACAAAGTCTCATGGAACCATCCTTCTACTTCACAAAGAGAACGGGAGCACCCCAAGGCGAGGCACTCGGTCGAATGAAAACTTTTTCAATCATATCATCAAGTTGCTTCCTTAACTCTTTCAACTTGGTTTGAGCCATGCGGTTAGGGGCTTTAGCTATGGGTCCGGATCCTGGCACAAGATCCATGGAAAACTCAACATCACGCTCGGGAGAGATCCCGGGCAAGTCTTCGGGGAATACATCAATAAAATCAAATACTATAGGTACATCTTCAATCTTTGGTAAGGAGGTAGTTGTAGAAGTCACAATACACAAGAACGCTTGGTGACCCTTTCTTACTATACTCACCAACTTCATTGCGGAAATCAATTGCACACCCATTCGGGAATGAGATCCCTTATAGGTTATTCTAACTCCTTAAAGGACTCTTTAAATAAATCTTTTGATCTCTACACTCGAATCTAACATGGTACAACTCTAACCAATCTATACCTTGATTTACATCAAACTCTCCTAGAGGAAACTTAAGGAGATTAGCGGGAAAGATAGTACCCGCAATAGAGATAGGGACATTAGGGTAAAGAGTAGAACATGAGATAATTTCTCCGGATGGTAAGGATATGGGAGTATCCTCACTAGAAGTAGGCTCGATAGTTAACTTATCAACATAAGTTGAAGACACAAAGGACATAGATGCTCCGGTAACAAATAGAATAAGACACGGTTGCTCTAAGATTGAGAACATACCCGTAATTATCTCCGGATGAGCATCGGCTTCGGCTCGGCTTAAAACATAGATAGATCCCTTGGGTTTGGCAATTGGAGGGGGCAACTTCCGATCGGGGCATCCATCATAGCGGTGACCCGTCTTCTGGCAAAAGAAGCAAACATAAGGTCGGTTGAAGCATCCTACACCGGGGTGGTGTGTTGTGTACAACGGTTACATAGGCGACCTTGAGCTTGAGCTTGGGCTTGAGGAGGAGCATAGGGCCTATGAGCCACATTAGAAATAGCTCGGGGCGAGAAAGGAGCCCTTGCATTTGCATTTGGGGGGAGGGTTGAATCTCCGCTTGTTAGCATAGGCATTGGAAGACGACAGAGTAAACGATTTTTTTCCATAAAAGTTTGGCCTTGGTGAGAAGGAAGGAGGGGGACTCTTCATCGTTGCTTCATCCTTGATGGCCGTCATGGAGTTCTCGGCGTAAAGTGCATCATCATACAATTCTCCAAAAGAGATAGAATTTCTCCTTACTTTGCTTTGACGCAAAGCACTAAGATTATTACGATAGTAAAAAGCTTGGTCTTAATCATCCTTGATGAGCCTTGGCGCAAAGTGAGCAATCTTGTTGAATTGAGTGGTGAAGTCTTGAGTCGTCAAGTCACCTTGCTTGAAATCAATGAATTCCTTGAGTCTTTGTTGTTTGAGCTCCTTAGGATAAAATCGGCCTTCAACAAGAGCCTTGAAACATTCCCAATTGAAATCGACTTCAAGAGTAGCGGTGGGATTAGTAATCGCCCACCAATTGTTGGCTTCCCTGACAAGAAAGTGCTTAGCAATCCTCACTTTGTCTTCTTCACGGACTTGGTACAAGTCGAATTGCTTTTCCATTTCCTGAAACCACTCCGAGAGCTCGGTAGGGTCCGGTTCTCCACCATACGGCGTGATCTTGCTCCTAACAATTTGGCTAGCCACCCAAGCATAGCCTCCTTGGTGATGGTCTTCTCTATGAGGAGGGGCTTGGTTTCCTTGAGCATTGGCCGCATCTTGCTGATTACGTAGGACTTGAGTAAGAGCCTCTAGAATGACATTCTCTACTAGTCGAGGTCTAACCATCTTCATAAGAGACAAAAACAAAACAAATTAATCCTAACACTTAGCATAAAGAAAGAGACTACCAAGTAAAGTCATTAATTTCTACCCATCTCTCATTTATTATTTCAAGGTCAAGTAATTTAAGTTTAGGGTTCACGTGTGTGCGTGGGGAGCGTTAAAGCTCTGATACCAACTGTGACATACTCGGGGAAGACACCCTTAGGCAACTATATACACACTAGGGCTTGCATCTCACCGTTAGCGGAATATACTTGATAAGGTAGAGACTCGACATATAAACCACGCCAAGTCATCCAACGATCACAAATAATCAACATATAAACATCCCTCCAAACATACGAATATGATAACATTATCTCTCACGTTAATGACACGCACTAGCACCATGTACATAACAAGTATGATCAATACGCATCCACGGGATAAACATTTCCCTGAACTCATACACGATTAACATTTTGTATATGTAGACTCAATTCCTTCCGGACGGACGACGATATTAATACGGTCCTAGTCTAAACCTGGCCAGACTCTCGGAATAAACATGTTCCGATTCGACTTGCGATACACATTTCGCATCCAAGACTCGGTCAAACACTGAAGCCGAGTACCCCTAATTCGGTCAACCTTCACGAAAGAGGCGGAAAGAGCACAAGCATCATAATCAAGCGGTACGCTACATACAATGACACCACCTTGCAACGATACGACATTTGACGGCCGGGTCAATCAACGCATAGCGTTCGCCTTCCAACAACGTCGTCATATCTCCACTAAAACATACATACAAGCATTTGGAATACACTTCCTCGTTCCGACATTGCAATCTAACGAGCAAGGAGGTATAGCTGGGGAATGAGAGTTCCTAGCACTTAACAATTAGTGCTCCAATCAAAACATATGTAAAACCGACTCAAAGGGGAACATATCAAAAACCGTCACAAAACATGCGATATAAGCGAATGGAATATCATATATTCTAAACATGGATATTTAATGCTATTACGTAAATTTATACGATAAACGAACCATACAAACTATTATAAGTGAATGTATAAGAAAGAAATGAAAGAAGACCACAAGGGGTGTCAGCCGGTTAATATGACAGGCTGCCAGCTACCCGGCTGGCACTTCAGCAACAAACGAAAGCAATTGAAAATACAGGGGAGTCCGAGCCGTTCAGGGGGATCGGCAGCCGGTCGGCCGGCTGGGGATTACACAACACCAAGTTTTCTCGAAAATGTCAGCCGTGGTCCTAGCCGGCCGCCGTGTTCGCAGCCGGTCGGCCGACTGGGACCACATTCACCAGTGAATCAACATACTTCACCAAAAATCATCAATTATCATTAACAACTATCAACAACTATAATCATTTATCAACAAACATTAACTATCATCAACAATCATCAACAATCATTTAACCAACACAAATTCTATATAGGTACATCCAATTCCAACACATTTACTAACATCAAACTATATTAAGTACTTAATAAATGTCACTAGACATTTAGTAAGCATCAACTAAAGCATATAAAACACGTGATGATATCGAGTAACCCTTCACCGTTACCTTTTCGCGTCTTCACTCTTCTTCCAACTCTTCCTCCACGAGGTAGTAATCTTTGTCGGGATCTTGAAGGTCTCCACCTACAATTAGGCAACAAAAGATGAATATAATTCACCTTTGAGAAAGACGGATAAATTTAAAATGAGAAAGACGGTAATTTTATTACCAAATAAGGTAGAGGACGATAAGAGAGGAAGATTATGACGAAAATTAGAGGATTTGAGTGAGTAATGAAGGAGTATTGATGAATTTGAGCTTCATCAAAAATGGGGTTTAGGAAGAAGGTGAGTGAAAAAGTGAGTGAGGGAGTTACGGTTTATAAGGGTGAGTGGACAAATATGGGGGAAAAAGCCCAAAAGCGCCTTAATGCGTAACTCACACGGAATTTCGAGTAGAGTCCGATTACGAACTCGGATTTTTTAAATTAGACACGGGAAACTAAGTTCTAGACTAAATCTAAAATTACGCTGAAAAGTATCCGTATAATATTTTTAATATAAAAATAGGGTACATTTGTAGGTGTTTAAAAAAAATGCAGAATACGACCGGAAAAGTGAACCCGACAAGGATTTAGGAAATCCATGATTGATACCGTTCCCTTGACTGCCTTGGCATATATTGCAGAGTCTTGTCGAGAATGGGCCACTAGGTGGGCGCAGAGAAACTTGTGAAATGTCAAAATGCAAGAGCATAGCATCATTAATTTTGACTGGCCAAGGGCCGGTGTTATTTCGTGTCGCACGAGCGGCACGTGGGTTACGCGAGGTGCGTTTTGTTTTTTTTTGCCTGAGAATTTGAATGAGTTTTGCCCTCTTTACAGTAACAAGGTTAACGAATTATGCAAAACTAATACTATAGAAAAAAATATTTTGTGACCGTATAAGCTTAAGTGTACATCCGTCAAACTCTTAGATGCTAAACAAGGGTGAAAAAGTGGAATGGAGTAGAAGGTTCTAATGGCGTTAGAAGACACTGGAGATCTGTGTATCTTTCTCACTCACCTAAATGAATGAAAGGATTGTCCCAAAGGGTATGGAAACATGGTAACTGCGAATTGATTCGTCTGAAAATGTGAAAAGATGACTATTTGAGGGATTTGTGTTTTTGTTTGTAGTTTTTTGCTGGAGAGATTTTTTTGATTTTTTGACACTTTGAGTTTGCATCGGCGGCTGGATTTTTTTGTCTTGTCTCATAAATTTTTGAAAATGTTTGAGACTTTTGATTTGAAGTTGTTGGAGTGTTTTTTATTTGAAGCCGTTGGACTGTTTTTGATGTGAAGTTGTTGGACAGTTTTTAATAGTTTTAGGCACGATTGCACTAAAAAATTTGATTTGACCCTCGGGTGAGCTAGTTTGTTAGCACCCATGGCGAATGTATCAAATTGTTTGGCATAATATGCAATTTGTCTTTATCTGGTAGTCATATGAAATATAGGAATTGACAAATCGGGTAGAAAAATAGAGTCTCCAAACCTACAGGTCACCTAGAGACACGACGATCAAGGAATTTTCACACCACAAGATATGGAAAAGGTGTTAAATGCACGCCTTTGTTAAGGGTTATTCTAAGAGGTCGAGTGATCTACACTAAAGAGACGACCTAAAGTATTTTGAGTATATTCTAGTAGTTAAGAGTTAAAAGTATAACAAGTGACTAATAAAAAGTACATGTGCTCTTTGTTTCTTTTCTGTTTTTGGCAATTCAAAGAGGACTAGGATGGTCCTATTTATTAACAGATGCTAACATAGTGAAGACCAATAGCCCCGTTCAGAAGTCGTCCTCAATTCTTTTCCTAGCACAATTAAGTCTTTGAAAGACTTTATGTTTTGGTATCTCACGTGGTTTGCATAAACGGGTCTCAAATTGTCCACAAACGTTCCACAAGAGTAGCTTCATCTCGACGTTCAACAAGCTGTGTGCTAGTCTTCCTCCACCTACTTAGGAAGTCGGTGAAACCTTCTTTCTCATTTTGGGTAAGAACCTATAGAGTACGCATATTGATTTGAATTTCAGCATTGTCTGCGTATTGCTTGGCGAAATCGATGGCGACATCACCCCAGGTCGCAATTTTCTTATATTCCAGATTATAGAACCACTGCTTAGGAATGGTGTCGAAAAATGATGGAAAGATCCTTAGGAATATCTCAGGTTTGACGCCTTTGATAGACATATAATCTTTGAAAGCACGAATATGATTCAAAGGGTTCTCATGCCCCTTGAACGTTGGGATGTCAGTTATGTTGAAGTTTTGTTGCCAACTGGGTATTTACCGCTTCATATTTGCCATTATTGTCCCTGTAGATGTCATCCCCTTTGAGATACATTAGTTGCTCCTCCAGGTATTGGAGCCGCTTTTCAGCTTCAGTAAGAACTGGTGGAGGATTGACCTCTGGTTGTCCCACAATGGGTGGAAGGTTATCATGTATGCTAGCATCAGGAATGTCTGCAGGAGAAGCCTCTTCCTAGCTTTTATGGCAACAATTCAGCCTTCTATGACATTGAGGCGAGCATAAACGTGGTCCTGACTTGTTTGAAGACGGATGATCGCAGCTAGGACTAGATAATTACTATTCAGGCTTGGCCCAGGTTGATGAACACTTGCTTGACAAGTTCTTGGCATCTTGGAAAATGTTGTAAAAGACCGAAGACGGATCAAAACACGATCGACCATTCTAGCACACTTACTAAAAATGGACTCGACTTGTGAAGTGCGAGTGTGTCGCTGTGCTAAATGAGTTTTGAAAATGCCAAGTTTTGAAATGTTTGTCCTAACTAAACGTAGTGTGGTTGTAGGTGTGATGACTCGAAGTGGAGAATGACTCGACTTGTGAAGTGGGAGTGTGCCACTGTGCTAAGTGAGTTTTGAAAATGACAAGATTTGAAATGTTTGTCCTAAGTAACCGCAGTGTGGTTGTAGGAGTGAAGACTTGGAGTAGAGAAAAACTGTTTTGGACTGGACATTTAGGCAGTGTTTTGACTCATTTTGCGCTACTTCCGGCCACTTTGGAAAATGTTTTACAATTTTGAAATGGATTTTATTTTGAAAAGTTCATCATGGTTTTATTTACAAAATGGTGATCACGTATGGGATATACACATTTATACAGGTATTATAACGGTATGCTGAGTGCTTTTAAAAAGTTTTGCTTTAAAGGGTTGGTTGCCATACCAAGCAATCAAACGCAGGTCTGTGGAGAGCTCGACGCTAAAAATGAGTAATGTTGGTTCCTAGTCCAATTCCTCGAGTGGTGAAAGCTAATGATACTAACATGAGTATGTATCGTGGTATGGTTGACGTCAATCGATATCCATCCTTAGGTCCATATAAGAATTTGGACCGTCCAGACGGAACGATTGGTCAAAATGGGTTGGGTTGGGCCTAGGAAGGCCAAATAAAACGACCTAAGCAGGTTGAGTAATGAAAATCGAAAATTGTCTCGTACAAACTATTCCTTAGCCTTGTTCAAGTTTCACCCTGGGTAACACGTAAATGTATATTCCCCAGCGGAGTCGCCAAACTGTGATACACGAATTTGTGATCCTTGCCGAACTGTGGTTACGATGAACCATGGAGGGCGCACTAGGATGGACAAGCGTAGAAATACGCATTTGTGGAGTGGCCACCAATTTTTATGGGAAATTGGAACTGTTCGAATACTTAAAAATAATGACATGAATACTAAGAACTCATTACTCTTAACATTCTATGTCTAGAATGACTCTCGTGGATGCCAATGAACACGGATGTTCACAGAGATCTGGAGTAAGGGGTGAGGTACGTATTATGAAGTCCTTTAATCGAACACCTAATCCCGCCCGCCTCGATAGCGGCCTCTACTAATGATCAGGGAAATCGTTCGTACTTGATATGTTATCGATTATCTGCATGCAATGGAACATCCAACGTTTTAATCCTAGGATGTGAATTAGACTATGTCGGTGAACATGTAATTAGCACTTAATTATGTCGAAATTGGGATTTAGGATGAATTAAATACGAAAGGAAAAGATATCATACAATTACAAGGACTAAATGAGATTACAATGGATTACAGGATCCATGTCAGAAATATACTCAAAACGGCGGTTTGAAAAACTAAATGACAAATTAGGAGCGATAATACGACTAATAGTTAATTAACTACGTAACTAAAGCTATGTTAAGGCGAAAACAGAAGTTCAGGGACCAAAGTCAACCCAGAACAGGCGCAGTAACAACTGCGTCCTCTGGAAGAGGCTCATGGCTTATTGCGTTTATTCATTTGTTGAGTTCTGACTGTGAAGTCAGAATCGCGAGTAGTTAATGTTGTTTTGTATATTTACATTGGATTTTTGATCTGTTACTCGAGTACAAGTGGTGTAACATATTAATTACACTACAAATTTATATCAACGATGAATCCAGAGATTTGTTATGAACGAATCGAGCCTCTAAAACCCAAATTTGATTCAAAGACGTAAACCCGCCAATATTGAATTATTAGGGATCTAGGAACAAGAACAAAACGTTTTATGTGAAAGATAAATATGAATCACGATTTATAAGCAAAGAAAATAAAATAAGAACGAGTTTACTGAAACCTGAGAAAGAAGAAGAAGAGCAGCGATCCTACTAAGAAGAAGAAGAAGAGGCGCAACAGATGCTGCGATCCTTCCAGAATGTGCAGTTGCTGCTGTGATTCTTCCCTGACGTCATGATCACTGCTAAAAAGGTTTTATAAAATGTCTTTGATTAAAATCGACTTTGAATTTATTTCTGACGTGAATCTTACATTAATTGAGCGAATAATAAATAAAAATTATAAAATATGAGATTTACACCCTCAGACTTACATGTTTGATGAAACTAGATATAAACTAAGTTAAGGTTTTAGCCATAGCTCGACTCGAATGTATGCAGAAAGTGCCCTCGGTAAAGGACTAAAAAATCGATTGATTAATTGATTGATTGATTTTGTAGTTGTCGAATTGGTCGGTCATGCAAACATGACGGGTACCTAGAAGGATCTGAGCTTACGTGGTCGATTGATCAAGCACGTAGATGTCGAAAAGGTTAGAGCAAGGTCTAGAATGCGAGGATAGAAGATAAGGGGCAGAACACTCGCGTGCCTTAAAAGTGAGAACGGAGCTCTCCGTTTAAAGAACAGGATGGGGAAGGGGTGCAGTAGGAACTGCGATCCTTCGAAGAGGCGCAACACTTGCTGCGTCCTTTCCCAAAAGGTTTCCTTCTGCGGAAAAAAGATTCCCACGTTTCTATTAAGGAATTGTAATTGATCTATACTTCCATTTAAAAAGGATACGAGATAATATTTATAAAAAAAGATAGAATTTGAAATATATTAATAAAATATCAAGAATATCACTGCGCGTTCCGACTCGGAGCTTTAAAATGTTTTCTAGAAAATGAACCGATTTTCGACCCGGACTCCAAATGAACTCTAATGACTGTCACAACGCCTGTACCGGTGCGTAGATAACGACCAAGGGGTAGACACAAGTGTTTGAGCTATCACTTGACGATAAACTTACGAACTGTCATAAATCATTCCGCGTACCAAACATGCGGCGAATCATCACTGGGTGGTTGGCGGAAGGTGTAGAACTGAGGTATCTACACTTGATTACCGCACCAATCATTCAATCACCAGATTGGGAGCTGCCATTTGAGATAATGTGTGACACCAACGACTATGCGATTGGTGCCGTTTTGGGTCAAAGAAAGAACAAAGACCTTCATATTATCTCCTACGCTAGTAGAAATCTGGATGATGCTCATGTCAAGTATGCGACGACTGAAAAGGAGATGTTGGCGGTGGTATACGCTCTTGAGAAATTTTCGAAGTTATCTAATGGGTTAGAAAATTTATCATATACACCGTTCACGCTGCCCTGAAATATCTGTTAGCAAAAAAGGAAGCCAAACCGTGAGTAATTTGATGGATACTTCTGCTCCAGGAATTTGATCTATTGATCCGGGATAAGAAGGGAGCGGAAAATGTGGTAGACGACCACTTATCTAGGCTTCATTATGATGATGGTACAAATATTTTTCCGATCGATGACTCATTTCCTAACGAGCGTCATATGGCAATCCAATCTTCGTCTGATATTGAAACCCCTTGGTTCGCAGGTTACGCAAATTATATAGTGGGTCAAAAATTACCACCCGATCTTTCTTATCAACAAAGGAAGAAGTTCTTGAGTGAAGTTCGACATTATTTCCGTGACAATCCTTATTTATTTAAGAAGTGTGTTGACGGTCTCAACATGAGATGTATCCCCTGTGGGAAACTAAGGCTATCCTTGACGCTTGTCATGCCTCATCCGATGGTGGTCATCATCGTCCATCCCGGACGGTAGCTAAAGTACTCTAGTCGGGTTTTTATTGGCCTACCATGTTCTATGATGCGAGACAGATTTGTCACATCTTGCGACGTTTGCCATCGGACCGACAATATAACTAGGAGGCATGAGATGCCTCAGGTTGGTATACTCTAGGTAGAGGTTTTCGATGTCTGGGGAATCGATTACCAAGGTGCATTACCATCTTCTAGAGGAAAAAAATATATCCTAGTTATAATGGATTACGTTTCCAAGTGGGTAGAGGCCGTTACTTCAATTTCTTGTGATGCTAAGACCGTTGTCTCCTTATTCAAAAAAATCATATTCCCACGATTTGGTGTTCATCGGGTTTTTATTAATGATCGTGGCATGCATTTCAAGGACACCCAACTTTCGGCACTTCTAGCAAGTATGGAGTGTCTCACCTTAGATGTTTGGGGTACCACCCCCAAACGAGTGGCCAGGTGGAGGTGTCTAATCGTGAAAGAAAGGAGATTCTAGCCAAAGTTATCTCGAAGTCCATAAAGGATTGGAGTATAAAACTAGATAACACACTTTGGGCCTAAAAAGCTGCCAATAAGACACCCATTGGCACACCACCTTATCGTTTATTCTACGGCAAGTCATGTCATCTACCTGTTGAATTGGAGCACAAAGCTTGGTGGGCAATAAAGGAGCTTAATTTTGATCCTAAATTGAGTGGGAGAAGAGATTTTTGCAGCTCGATGAATTAGAGAACTTTAGGCTCAATGCCTATGAGAGTTCGCATGTGTACAAGGAAAAGTCTAAGAGGTGGCACGATAAACGAATCATCCCACGTGAATTTAAAGTTGGTGATAAGGTGTTACTATTTAATTTACGACTTCCCCACTTTCCTGGTAAGCTAAAATCCAAGTAGTCGGGTCCTTTTACTGCAACTACTGTTTCCAAGTTTGGGTCGGTGAAAATGGAGAATGACGCAGGTGAAAAATTCAAAGCCAATGGTCACCAAGTGAGACATTATTACGGTTTAAGTTGGAGTTGTTGCGATTCTACACCTAGAACCCGTTGCTCATACTGCTTAAATGAGGAAACATAGGTCGTGCGGGACCTTAAAAACCAGTGCTCTATCGGGAGGCAACCCGTTTTGTAAAAACTTTGTACTTATTTCATCAATTTAAACATTCTTAATTTAGCTTTTGTATGTGATTAACATTAATGTCTCATTAGAAAAATAATAAGGGAAACTTACGGCATTCCTGGCGGAAAATAAGTGCCGTCAGACAATCTCGGGAAACTGACTGAACACTAACGATTTACTGACAGAATTGAAATTCTGACGGAATATCTGTCAGTATCCGTCAGAGTATTATGGCGCGTTGACCAAATTCAATGGCGCTAATAAAGTTTGACTGAAAATCCTTCAATATCCGTCAGATTATTTTGGCATGTTGACTAAAGTCAATGGCGCTAAAATATTCTGACGATTAGAGTTAGGAACTAAACCCAAACTCAAAATTTAGTTGACCAGTCCTGACGGAAATTCCCTCTGAACATTACACCGAGTCAAACTTAAGTTGACCAATCGTGACGGAAATTCGCCCAGGGTATTAAACTGAGTCAAACTCAAATTGACCAATACTGACGGAAATGCCGTCAATTTCCCGTGTCACATTTTAACTTACTGACGAGAATTCCGTCACTTTTTCTGTGACAACCCTCGCGAATGCGGAAATAAAACATAACAAGCATGTGTTTTATATAGCGGAAGATACGGTGTTTTTCAAACTTTTTACATGCTAAGATAAAAATACGAGGAATGTCAAATAAATACAAACTAAAATAGAATATACTACAAAGAGACGAAGTCTCTCAAAATGTTATCAAATATCAAAGTTATTAGCAAACTAGCTAAACAACGTCTTGAGGTGATTCATCCGGGCCAACGCCCGCTAGCTCACATCCGAACCCAAAATAACACAAGCAAAAAGCCATCCAATCAAGCAACCTGTTCATCCATGAAAACATGAACGCCACAGTCAGTGGGGAGTAACTCCGGGTTCCCCCAGCCATATCACAATAAACATACTTAAACGGAAATACATAAGTAGAAGCATGCATATAGAAATATACATGCGAATTACAAAAAGGATAAGTAGGCAATTCAATATATATATATATATATATATATAGATATAGGCGTATGAAGTACGAAACCGTAATCATCAGATTATAGACAAACTCGGGGAAGACACCCTTAGGCAACTAGATACTCGCTACGGCTTGCATCTCACTGTTAGCGGCATATACTTGATAAGATAGAACTCGACATAAGAACTGTACGCATCAGATTATAATTAGACTCGGGAAAGACACTCTTAGGCAACTATATACTCACTAGGGCTTGCATCTCACCGTTAGTGGCATAAGTTTGATAAGATTGAGACTCGACAAATAAACCATGCCAAGTCATCCAAAGATCACAAATAATCAATCATATAATCATCCATTCAAACGTATAATACGTTGACAACATCTCTCACGGTAAATGACACGCACTAGCACCGTGTACATGGCAAGTATGATTAAAATCGCATCCACGGGATAAATATTTCCCTGAACGCATACACGATTCAATACATTTCGTATATGTAGACTAATTTCCTCCCGGTAGGACGACGATATAAATACCCGATCCTAGTCTAAACCTGGCCAGACTCTCGAAATAACATTTTTCGATTCGACATGCGATAAACGTTTCGCATCCAAGACTCGGTCAATCATAGACGCCGAGTACCCCAAATTCGGTCAACCTTCACGAAAGAGGCGGAAAAAAGCAAAAGCATCATAACAAGCGGTACGCTACATGCAATGACACCACCTCGCAAGTATACAACATTTGACGGCCGGGTCGATCAACGCAAAGCGTTCGCCTCCCAACAACGTCCTGATATGCCTACTAACACATGCAATTAAGCAGTAAGGATACACTCCTCGTTCCGACATTCCAGCCTTACGAACGTGGAAGTAGCCAGGGGAATGAGAGTACAAAGCACATAACAAATAGTGCTCAAACCAATAACATGTGTAAAACCGACTCAAAGTAGGACATATCAAAAACCGTCACAAAACATGCGATACAAGCGAAGGGAATATCATATATTCGAAACATTAATATTTAATGTCATTACGTAAATTTATACGATAAACGAACCATCGGAAATATTATAAATGAAAACATAAGAAAGAAAAGTAAATTGAACTCCAGCGTGTGCCAGCCGGTCAATTGGACCGGCTGTCGGCTTCCCGGCTGGCACCAATATATCATTTGAAAACAATTGAATAAGCAGCGTGTCCCAGCTGGTCAAAGGGACCAACTGCCGGCTACCCGGCTAGGACCAAAGTCATACGAGAAAATGAAGTCAAAGTGGTGTGTGTCTCAGCCGGTCAGCCGACCGGCTGAGACATAAAGCATAATAAGATTTCACGTAACAACAACTCAACATCAGCCAGTCCGCAGCCGGTCAGCTGACCGGCTGCCGGTCGACCGGCTGGGGTCTAAAGTGCACGAAAATCATCACATAACTCAAATGAACATTTAACCAACATCAACTATCATCATAAATCATCAATTCTCAATATCAATTATCGACTACAACAACTATTATCAACAACACGATTCCTTTCATTACTAATCCTATTCTAAATACGATTACTAACATAGAAAACACATTAAAACACGTAAAGATATCGGGTAACCCTTCACCGTTACCTTTTCGCGTCTTCAATCCTCGTCGATGTCCTCCTCTACTAAGTAGTAGTCTTTGCCGGGGTCTTGGAGGTCACCACCTACAATTAGATAACAAAAGATGAATATAATTCACCTTTGAGAAAGACGGATAAATTGAAAAGCGAGAAAGACGGTAATTTTATTACCAATTAAGATAGAGGACGATGAGAGGGAAAGAATAAGAGGAACTTTAGTGAATTTGAGCGAGAAATGAAGGAGTAGAGTCGATAAAGAGCTTTATCAAATATGGAGGTTAGGGTTTTGGGTGCTTACTTGGTGAGGAAGAAGGAGAAGTTGAATGAGGGTGAGTTAGGGTTAAGGGGAAGCATAAGGAGTATGTGGAAAATTTCATGGAAAAAGCCCATAAACGTCTTAAGACGTAACTCGGAAATTCTAAATTAGACGCGGGAAATTAAATTCTAGACTAAACCTAAAATTCGCTGAAAAGTATCCGTATAATATTTTTACTATAAAAATAGGGTACATTTGCGGGTGTTACATTTTCGTCAGATAGTTTTTTTTATATCTGAACTAACACGACGACTACCACTCTCTAAGCTTTCCCCAAATGGGTGTCCCTTAACCCTAACCCCTAAAATCACGCGACACCACCTTTACCACCTCCGACCACCGCCATAACTCTACTCCGACAATACACATGTAAGTTTCTTCTACTCCACCATCTTTATTCTCTCTATTTCTCTTTTTATTGTTTAATAATACTCCTATACTTCAGTGTTGTTTCTTTTACTTATCTCCGACGACCACCGCCTTCTGCCGCCTTCTGCCGCCGCCTCACAGCCCTCATCTCCCTTTGTCATTTTGTTTGTTTTGATTCTTAGGTAAAGTATCTAACTTTATTTTAATCACTCCCTCCGTCTTAATCATTTGTTTGTCTTTAATTGAGCTTAGGATATTAGCCATCATTGTTTTTTTTATGTTGAAATTGTTGTTGTTACATTATAATTAGTGTTAATTAGGGAAATAATATATAAAATGGTACTTAGAAATGAGTTTAAAATGTTACGTGTGTTATTGATTGAACTAATATAAGTTGCTATGGTTGATGATAAAATTATTATATGTGTCGATATTGACCTAATACCCGTTTAAAAATTACTCATTAGGAGAAATTTTTGAATAGTTCCCGTTTGGGACTGTATTTGTAAGTTTCAAATCAGTTTAGTAGTTAACACGTATTTGTGATTTATTAATGAGGAAAGAATTCGGGAACAATTCCTTTAATGTTCTCTGAATGCCTATGTTGAGTAAATATTTATTCAACATTGTGTATTAGAGAACAAAGGGGAATTGCTGCCAAATTTTTTCCTCATTAATAAATCACAAGTGGTGTTTGCTAGTGAGTTGAAACGTACATTGATGAGTTTAGGTTGGAGTGATAATGACCCAATTGAAGGAAATGTATTTTAATTTAATCGTTGACAATTTTATATATTGGTAATAATAAATGTTTAATTTATTGTGCGTGCTTATTGATTATGATCATTGTTGTTAATTGGGATAATTTAATTATTTTATGACATATAAATATATATTGAAATGTAGATACATAATTGTAGAGTCTAGTGATTGAATACGAAAGAGGAGGGGGGGGGGGTGAATTGAGTATTAAAAAATAGCCCCAGTTTTTTCAATTTATATGATGTATAATTAATTACTTGATTTTATTGAGTAAAATCAACCAATTAATTAATCAATTAATTATGCGATTAACGAAATAAAGAAATAAAGAGGGACACAAGAGATTTTTGAGGTGGTTCAGTTTCACAAATCGAAACTTACGTCCACTATTCTCGATTAATAATTCTTAGTACCTCTCTACGGATTACAAAAACTATCAACCCACTCGTATAATCAACTATGATTATAACTCAGATTGAGTATCGCTAAATACTCTATACTATCTTACGTTAATAAGAAAGTACAATATAACTCACAAAGATTCTTTTTAAAGAATAAGGAAGATTAGGTGATGTACTATTATCCAACAACGTATTTCACTCGAGTGATTGACAAAGATTGATGCCTGATTTTTTCGAATCAAACAATAAAAATAAGAAATATTTTGCTCAAAGTTTGTTTAAAATCAATTTGTAAAATTCTCTCAAATGCGCATAAAAGTGTTATTGAATGTTTGAGATCAATGGAGTATTTATTGTAGAAGCATAGGAGAGGTAAACTCTAAGCCCTAGCTTTTTCTTTAAGAAAGATATTTATCTTTTATCTCAAAATATTGTTGTGAAAGTATGTTGTAAAACCCTAGTTTGATCCAAAGACTGAAACGTGCCAAAGAGTCCATATGCCCGCAACCCTAGGAGGCACAAACCCTAGGAGGCACAAACCCTAGGAGGCACAAACCCTAGGTATTTCAAAATCCTAGGTGGCACAACCACTAGGTGGGCTTATTAGGTTAACAACAAAAAGAGATAGAATGTAATAGAAACCCTAGGTAGCCTGACAAGCCATAAGGGCTTGCTTGGGATGAGAGTAATTATTATGGGAGTAATAGAGCTTAAATGAACTAAAAAATGAAGGGAAGTGGAGGTAATAATTCCTCCTTCATTTCCTCTTTCCACCCTTGACAACCACCACAAAGCACCAATCTCCTCCAATTTCTTCTTGTTTTAGGTCTCATTACTCGCTTAATAATTACTCTCATCCCAAGCAAGCCCTAAGTTGTATTAATTACCAATAGAATATCATAAATACCTTATCTATATAAAACTTTTGATAAATATAAAATACGCTTCCTCCATTTTAAAAACATTTAAAAGATTTGATTCCAAACTCATGCATCAATTTCGTCATTCAAAGTTATAGGTGAAATAGCTATAACTTTAAACTTAGTATATAAAGTTATAAGTGAAATAGTTATAACTTTACTTACGCAAAAATCACTCTAATGGAATAGTTACCGAATGATGACCTATACTATCTAATCTTCACAAAGATCTTTAGTATACAGATTATCGCTTTATCTTGATTACAAAGACCCTCCATCTTGAGTCTTGTGTTATTTGAAGTAGATCTTGCTTGAATTGTTTTTTCAATGTTATAACCAGAATAGCTATAACTTTGCATATGAACTTCCAAAGTTATACCTCAAGCTCCTATAACTTTGTCTCACTGAAATCTTCAAAGTTATGCCTCAAGCTCTTATAACTTTGATCTCCTTACTTGTAATTGTTGTTAGCTATAATAAGACTAAAGCACAGAATTACAAGCATATGATATATCAATTAAATCAAATCTATCAATTAACCACATTATCAAATACATACACTTGTCATTATCAAAACTATACCAAAGGTCCAACAAATTCCCCCTTTTTGATGATGACAAGTCTCTTATGATTTGTGACTAAGTTTAGTTCCCCCTCAACAAAATACTACCAAAGTTATAGTAACGTTGATCGGAAGAACATAAAAAACTAGCCAATGTTATAACTTGAAAGACTTTAAAGATAACGGGTCTTGACAAGGAGGAAGCTTAAGCAAAGACTCAAATCATATCATTTCTTCCCCCTCTTGGCATCATTGAAAAGACAAGAACAAGGATATAAAATGACTAGAATAATATACTCCAAAGCAAGAAATAGATATGCAAAATATGCAATACTAAACGATTCATAAGCAAGCAAAATCAAGTACGTAATGTCAATTAAACTACAAACCACAAGAAAGGATAGTTGAATGCCAATGGGCCGAATAAGTGTAAACCAAAATGGTCCGAATTGACAAATAAAATAATTAGTTCAAGTGCAAACAAACTAAGATGATAAAAACTAAGGCATATGAGGAGGACGAGGTTTGGTAGGGTCGACATAACCGGGTCGGGTATGGTACTCAATGGTGTCAAGACGATCAAAGCATTTCTTAACATGAGTGGCTTGCGCGGTGAGGCACGCATCAAAGTTTCTGACATTCATGGATAGAGCCTCCGTCGCATCATAGATGGTATGCACCCCATCTCGCATCTCCACACCACTCTTCACCAATGCACCTCCTTGACTTACCTAGAATTGCATCCAATCGCGTTGCCTAAAAAGTTCTTGCCGGACATCCACCACATTCCTTTGTATTTTGGAAAGGTGACCATCAACCTCCGACATCCATTCCTTCAGCTCGTCACTGACAACCGACCCACCATGGTCACGGTTTGAGCTAGTAGTGCCCACCAAGGTTACGGTTTTCACCGCTTTTGCCATAAAATCACCAATACTCTTTTCTTGAGCATCAAGGCGCTCCATTACCTTCCCCATAAACACATCCAATTTGGATTCAAGAGATGAAAAATCAACACCAATCGGTTTATCAGCAACCGAACCACCATTTACTTGAAATACCAACTCCGAACCCACGACCGCTATTTTCATGAATTTTAAATAAGTGTTGTTCATGTCATCCTTAAGATTAACACCATATCTAGCCGGGTGTGATACACGGGTTTCACGATCCTTTCCACACTGTGGTGCACGGGTTACCGCGGCTGAAGAAACGAGGAACAAGCGTGAAAACACGGATTTGTGGAGTCGCCACCAAATTTTGTGGGAAGTTGGAATCGTTCGAATACTTTATGTTATGTCAAGACACAAAGTGATAACATGAACACTAAGAACTCGTTACCCTTAGCATTCTATGTCTAGAGTGACTCTCGTGGATGCCAATGAACACGGATATTCACAGTGATCTGGAGTAAGGGGCGAGGGTACGTATTAGGAAGTTCTTTGGATCGAACACCTAATCCCGCCCGCCTCGATAGCGGCCTCTACTAATAATTAGGGAAACTCTTCTGTTATTGATGTGTTGTTGGTGATATGCATGCAATGCAACATCTACGTTTTAATCCTAGCAGTGATCTTAGACTATGTCGGTTGAACATGTAGTTTAGCACTCAATTACAAAAGAACAAAGACTACAATGGATTTTATGATCTATGTCGGAAATATGTTTAAGAGATTAATAGAAACAAAGAGAAGAATTAATAAAACTAAAACCAATCAGATTAGCAGCGATAATACGAATAATAGTCGATTTATCACTTAATTAAACTACGTCAAGGCGAAACAGGAAGATCAGAGACGGAAACCAGCTTCGAACAGGCGCAACAGGTCATGCGTCCTCTAGAAGAGGCGGATCAGACCTTGCGCCTGTTCCCGAGATGGGCTCTGGCTGTGAAGCCAGAATCGCGAACAGTTAATGTTCGTTGGTGATTTACGGTTTATTCATGATCTATAAGTCAAGTTTAAGTGACTTAAGTTATATTAATTACACTAACTATATCAAAGACGGATCTATAGATTTGATATGAACTAATCTAACCTCTAAAGACACAAATTGATAGATGACAAAAACACAGTAATATTGATTATTAGGGAATTAAGGCAAGACAAACAATCTAAATAATAAAACTAAAAGAAATAATGAAAGATTAAAGAAAAGGTTTGAAAATGATTTTGACATAAATCCGACATGAATCTTACATTCGATAAAATAAAATACAATAAAAAAACGGGATTAAACACCCTCAGACTTACATGTCGACGAAACGAGATACGAACTCAAGTTAACGATTTAGCGACATCTCGACTCGAGTGTAAAGAAAGTGTCCTCGTAAGACGAACGATCAATTTGTTAAAATTGATTATTGTTGAGTTGGTCAAATTGGTAGGTCAATGCAATAACGTGACAGGTAGCCAGAAGGATCTGAGCTTACGTGGTCGATTGATCAAGCATGTAGTTGTCGAAATGCTTAGAGCAAGGTCTAGAATGCAAAGAGAGAGAAAGAAGGGGCAGAACACTCGCGTGCCTTGTAAGTGTGCATGAACCTCTCTTTATATAGGGAGAAATCAGAAGAGTTTTGGAATAACTCGAATACGGAAAAAAATCTAGAAAATATTATGGAAACAGGCAAAACGAGGTGGGGAAGAGGCGCATCACGCACTGCGACTCTTGGAAGAGGCGCAGCTCTTGTTGCGTCATCTCTCGAGCAGTTTCCTACTTTAAAATAAAGATTTCCGCGTTTCTTTATGGGAATTGCGGTAGATTTCGAATAATCTTCTAAATAAAATATGAATATATTTTACCGAGAAAGGATAAACTTAAAACATTAAAATATCCGGAATATTCTCGAGCGTTCAGACACGGTTCTAAAAGATGGTTTATAGAAAATGAAGCGGGTTTTGCCCCGGACTCCAAAATGACTCTAATGACTGTCAAAACGAACGTATTGGTACGTAGATAACGACCAAGGGGTAGACACAAGTTTTTGAGCTATCACTTGACAATAAACTTACAAATTGTCATAAATCGTTTCGTTGTACCAAACAAGCGGCCCAATCATGACTTGGTGATTGGCGGAAGGTGTAGATTCGAGGTATCTACAGAGCCTCTACTTTGACTGAGGCTTGGACAAGGCAAAAGTCAAAGTATAGCCATCAGGTCAATCAAAGATTAAAACCTGACGACTATGGGGATAGGATGCGTAATGATGCTCGCCAGCCGCTGGATAAGGTGCGTAATGAGGCTTGCCAGCCGCTGGATGTGAGAATGTCTCTGTTTTCGAGCGAACTTTCGTTGGGGAATTACATGTTGAAACTTGATATATGGAAGATTCTTTTAGGATTGACTCGTTCCGAGAATCTGCTCTGTTGTAACACTTCTGAAACCTGCTGAGGCACGGGTCTTTGAATAAGAACCAAAGCATGATAAATAGAAGTCGGAGAAGAGGCGCATAAGACTTGGGCCCACAAGTAACGAACTTGTAACCAACTTTCGAATTTAGGCAAAACATTGTTGGGGAAAGGACGCAGCAAGAGCTGCGACCTTTGGAAGAGGCACATCTATTGCTGCGTTACTTCTGGAGCTTCTCCCTGTCTAATAAAAGACGCGAACAGACAGGGGTACTTTTATTCATCTGAACATCATAAACTCGAATTCTTCTCTCAAAATTTAATCAAATTTGTTGAAATCTTGATCAAGTTGCTCCATAAGCTATGACAAACCGAGGGATGCATTCCAATCTCACTTTAATCATGTATATATGATTGATTTTGATTTTGAAATTGGGGTTCCCTTCCCCAAAGAACTCGAAAATTGAGAGGTTCTTGCTCCGTTGATTTGTATGATAAAAATTGACATTAGAAATGAACCGTTGGCCTTGTTAGGAACATAGCCATGCATTCGTTTTTCATTTTCGTCGAGTTTTGAACAAATGAGACGGATACTCACTGAATCGAAAACCGCTTCGAAAAAAATTCTTAGGGTAGCTCATTTTGGAAGAAATTCGGTGTTCTGGACCCCTTGTGTAGTGGGTGAACTTGTTGTAGCTATAGATCTTCAGTTTGCGACGGTCTCTAAAGGACGCTTTTCTAAGGTATAACCGCTATTATAGCGAAATGCTGTCGAATTTTTGACTCGAACCCGAAATTAGGGTTTGAATTTGGACTTAAGTTGACCCTCTACCCTACATGTGTAGTCGCGTTTTTTAAAGAACGGTCAAAGATGACCAGAAAACGTCTTGAACATGACTTGAAATGCATTTAAAAGTGTGCTTGCCATTGTTTGAAACCGTTGAGGAATTGCATGAACCGTTTGAAACGTTTGAAATGCGTAGGTGACATTCCTTCTATGTCGGGGAATTTCCCATGGACATAGATCTTGAGCCTTCTTCTTTCCGAGTAGGAGAAGATATACCTGCCGAGGTGGCGCAGAAGGCCGGGATGGCTAAGGACAAGGTTCTGAGGAGGATTACCACGGGTCAAGGTGGACACCATCTGGCGGGCGCACCTGAGTGGGCTGAGAAATGGGATAGTATACATCTGATTTTGGCAGCGGAGAGCCACTTGTCTAAGAGGACGACACAGAACATGGTAAGCCTTTGTGTTTGCTTGTCATTTTCCATATCCGATTACCACTTATTTTGAAATATAAAATGCTATTTGACTTTCTCTGGCTACACAACCATGATGGAGGCGAGCGAGAAGTTGACAGAGGATGAGAATACTCTCATCGGGGAAGGAGCCTTTTGAGAGCTGGTTCGAGCCTGAAGGCCGATAAGGCGATGAATATTCGGGCTAACCTCTGCCTAATTGGGGCCTTCTTGGATCGTTAATAGGATATAACTTTGACATTCCATTTGCCTTTTGGGGAGATTGGGATCACCTTGCACGATTACGACATGATTTCTGGTTTTCCGTGTGGAAAGGAGAGCTTAGAGTGGTCGTCGGTGGCCATGAGGGTTGACTCAGAGGAGGCGAGACAGTTGATAGGTTGGAACCTGCCGGCAGGGGTGGCTGCAATACTTGGGTTGGTACCGAGCTCTTACGTTAGCGACTAATTTGCTGGTAGGACTCCGACGAGAGTGAGGATCGGTGGAGAGATGTTGGCTCCTCCTTGTACAGCTGAGGAGAGGGGTCGTCTTTAACTGTGGTGGTTCTTGTCTTCGATTTACTTCGGCGACAAGCGGGAGAGGCTATCGACAAAGCTTCTTCCTTTCCTTACTGATTTGGGTAGTCTAGGTCGCTGGGACTGGGTTACTCCCGGCTTTGCGGTCCTTACTCGCTACATGAGGGCCATGGTCAGGCCGAAGCTGATAGAGAAGAGGACTTTTCCTGCTACAGTCGGTCTTGGACTCTTGTTGGAGGTATGAACCTTCCTTTAAAACCATATTGAAAGATAAATAACCTTGTTTTGATTGAAAGATCAATATTTGATGTTGGTACTATTATTACCCTTTTTTGCAACCGTGGGCGTATTTCTACTTTGCGGGCTTCTGGCCCAAGAGGACAGAGCCTGAGCCGAGGGCGTACCAGTTTTGGGGGACTGGGTAATGTGCCGTAAGAAGATTCAACATTCTTCTTATAATGTATGTAGAAGGGGCATGAATGCCTTGCAGCTGGAGCATGTAAGTATCTCCGACTGCTTTATTATCTGTCTTTTATATTGGAGAACGATCACAATGAATGATCCTTTGTCATACCATCGTCTGGAACTGGATCATAAGAATGACCCCTTTCTTTTCATTGTCTTAGTGTTCTGAGGCCCTCGGTTGTTTTCTTGGACGCACCAGCTTTCGTGGCCGAGGTCTTGCGTCCTAGGAGCTCGAGTGGCTTGGTGCTGAGGACGCCCATGGGACCTGTGTGGTCCTTGGGCGAGCGTTTGACTCGGCAGTGTTATCGTGATATTTTCACGGTCCCTATCGATCCTCCAAGGTCGATGATTAGGGAGCCTTCTGACGTTGAGAGAGAGGTTGACCTTGCTGGCGTGAGTGAAGACGCCCTCCTTCTTCCTGGCGAAGCTTACCCAGGGTTTGTTCGTCGGAGATTGGCGTACTGGTCGATCGTAGTAAGCATTGTTTGCTTCTTGTATATTGAACTTTTAGAATTGATAATTTGCTTGTTGATGAACCATTCTATTTTTGCAGGAGATCGAGGTGGCACGGATCGAGCCCCCAGCTTACTCTGAGGTGCTTGAGTACATGGATGCGACTGTTTCTACGGCGATTTCAGAGCTTCGTGAGTTCAGCACAGCGGTGACTGATGCTGGCTTGGAGTAGTGGGAGCACCTCGTGTGAAAGGTGAGAGTCCAATCCATGATCGTCTTTGTTGCATAAGAATGCATTTGTTTTAACCTTTGATTTGTATTTGAATGTATGTGGCCCCATCTCGGCACGTCGCGTTGTGGAGGGTTGTCAACCGGTTGCGGGCTACATCCATTGAGGCACTCGCGGGTGGCCAGGATCGAGAGGTAGGAACCTATCATTTCCTTTTCATTTATTGCAGCATTTTTGTGTTTTTGAAATGAAGTGGTTGACTGAAATGAGGCATTTGTTTTGCAAGGAGCCTTGGAGCGTGAGCTGGTAGAGTCTTTGGCAGTGCTACCGAAGTCTCAAGAGGAGATAGCTGCCCTTTAGATTTTAGCTGGGCTCACTAGTGATGAAGATTAGCCGTCTTGTTTTGTTTGTAGACTTTGGATATTTGAACTTTTGTTTTTGATTTGTTGGACATCTGGATCTGTTTTCGGGCGAGAGCCCCCAGTTTTGGATTTGGTTTTAGGGCGAAAGCGCCAATTTCAGTTTTGATTTTAGGGCGAAAGCCCCCAGTTTCGGCTTTGATTGTCGGTCGTATGTCTTGCGTATATTCCCTTTTTTTTACTTGTGTTACAACGGCCAAAGTGCCTTTGTTGTTGGATTTCTTCTGTTCCTGTGGGTTAGCTGGAAGACATGTTTGGTAGCTGACAGTTTCTACCGCCATGGTGCCGGAATAAAATTCACATAATTACATGTAGCAACTAATCTACACAAACATTTTACATGTGGCATATCGATATCCCAAACTAGCGCGAAATGAATCCCTGAATATGACGAAATACGAAAAAATGTATGAAAATGTAAAAATATATGACGGAAAAATATATGACCACCAATTTTGAGGGTTACCCCCGAAAAAAAAGAAAAGAAAAGAAAAGAAATATATAAGTTTAGAAAAAATGGAAATGAGATGATTTTCCTAAAAGAAGAAAATGAAAATGAATAAGTGTGCGTGACTGGCGAAGATGTCGATTATCGTCTTAGAAAACCGAACCCGGCTAGGATTAGGAAATCCAAAACCTTGGCAACTCGGCATATTTTCCGAACCCACATCCTATAGGAATAGGAAATCATTGACGGACATGAATTAGGAAGGGGCAAGAGCTGGAAATTCTGAGGAAGGGCTTGAGGAAGAGGCGCAGCAAGAGCTGCAACTCTTCGAAAGGGCGCAGCTGTTGTTGCGTCATTTCTTTGGCTGAACAGACCTCGACTAAAATTAGGAAAAGACGAATAGTATTTATAGCGAGCTCGGTTGAAGATTTTATTCATACAATTCTTCCAACAATTCGTCTTTCACATAAAAAATTCTCAAATCCCAAAAATCTTGCAATATAATGGATGCCTTTGAAAACCGTCTCAAAGAATGGGCAAATGAGTTCACCCATTATTGAAATTAGTGAAAGTAGTAACATGATATGGGTGCCTACAACCTAGGGACGATCTTGAGCTTGAAATTAGTGAAAGTAGTAACGCCCTTCCTAGATGCTTGTCTTGAGTATTGGGACCCTAATTTACATGTATTTGACTTTCCTGGAGGCGATATTTGTCTTTTCTCGGAAGAAATAACTGCCATTGGGGGTGGGACCTAGAAGATGTTTCATGACACGGTTGTCGCGTACCCTAATCAAAGATAAATTACCCAGACTAGGCTAACAACAAATTAATGTAATTAGGGAAGTAAGGGGTCGATCTCGGGGAGACGGGAGATACTTGTGAATAGTTATGGTTAGAGCTCTATCTTGTATGATTGGCAAATGTTGTCACTAATTAATAAATGCTATGATAACAATACAATAAAGAAAAGGATCTAGGGATCGGGGTTCACACATGTAGATTAACATATTGATGGAATTGGATTTAGAACATGCAAGTAATTCATTGTGAGTTCGTAAGAATGATGTGTTCATTACAATCATAGATTAGATGGTCTAGAAGGCTTTTAGGCAATTTACGAGGTCTAATCTACCATGTCACGCTTTGTCTATTCAATTCACGTATTTCTACTTTGGAAAAGAATTCCATTCTAGTCAATGATTTTGGCCAGAAATCGTCAACCATCATTACAATCCAAACATGCATAGACACAACGTTTTAAAGGCACAATTTCTTTATCCAATTATCATCTTTTAATCAACCTACATGGCTACCCTACACCCTAGAACAAAGATTACTTATGCATGATTAACAATGAAAGGGAAACTAAGATTATAAAACTAAGAATGGTAAACATGATAAAGGAAATACTAAAAGAAAATGAAACTATAATGTAAAAACAAGAATAAGGATTACCGGAAAGGATGAGCAAAGATTGAAATGGAATAAGAACTTGAATAGGAAATGCAAACCCGGAAACTAGAATTCCAATTACAAGTAGAACCATATAATTGAAGAAAACTTAGAACTAAAATAAACTAAACTAGAGAAAACTAAAACTAAACTAAAACTAAGAAACATGAGAGAAAGAAGAAAACTAAAATAAAGAGAGAAGTATTTGTTTTGTACATGTTTTGTAGTGTGTGATGCTAGGCTATTTATAGAGTTGAGAGGCTGCCCAAATGCGTCCGGATTCATGCCCATTAAACAGCCCATTAAGCCTTGCATTAAAGAGAGGTAGATGAAGAGAATATGCGTAGAACCCAATAAACCCGATCGGATTTATGGATCCCCGATCGGGGATGTTGTCTGTTAAGTATTTTGACTTTCGTTTGATCTTCCCTTGGTACGTGACTTGATCTATCTTGACTCCATTTGAAAGTCCATAGACCTTAATTATACTCCTCTAATTATTTACTAAATTACTTATTAATTTAGTTTATAATGATCTATGTAACATGCATGCAAATATAAAGACATTCATATAAGAAGAAGAAATTTCCTCACATTGATATGGAAAATATAAGGGCACAACAAGAACTCCTTCTTGTTGTTCTTGAGCTATAAATATAGATGAACACAAACAATCTCCAAAGTAGAAGATCTCCTCTAAGTTGCACCAAGATTAACCCAAATAATCTACTCTTATTATTAACTAGATAATAAGATAGATATTATACTACTAATATTATGACTATATTACAACACTAGTAATACTTAGTAAATATTAGTATTTGAGAGTTTTTAGTGATAAGAAGAGTTTTAGAGAAAAGTAAACAAATTGCACAAAATCAAGTATTATAAAATGAACAACAATTGTTCATTAAATAAGCCATTTGGCCGGACCATGTAGTCCACATTTGGACTATTATTTTGTTCAATTTGATCACATGCATTAGAGTGGAGTGTTGTAGAAAAGATGATGATTGTTTACTACTTGTTATGTCACTTTAAATAAGTAACTAAAGAGTAAAAACAAGAACAAAAATCATCACCTTTGAACTACAACATAACCGGCCATTTAGGCCTAGTTGGATCCATTTTGATTTTTGATATTTGTCTCACAAATACTTATTGATCATATGGTTAATTATCTTGTATAATTAAGTGTTAATTTGATCATATAACATTTATATGACTCAATTAAATAAATAATATGTACTTAACATTTTAAGTAATATTTTACCATTATATCAATATATAATGGGTCCCACAATGCTTGGTTAATTTATTTTACAACTCCTTGTAAATATAATTAACTAATTACCTCTATCTCAAAACCTCATTTAATTTAGTAATTTAACGATAAATTACTAAGTTAAATCTTATTTAAAAATAAGATATAAATTTATTAGTCAATTATCGCATAATTGAAAAATAAGCTTAATTGAATTTGAGTTCTTAACTCAATTTCTAACAATTAACTCTCGTACATATCGAATATATGTAATGTACTAATTCACTGTATCGTATACAAATAATTAGTTACTATTTGGATTTCATCCTTTAGGTGTGACCGAAAGGGATAGTTGATCACCGCCGTCAAACGACAATAACGTCAAACTCTAGTCAGCCAACAGTTATTGATTTACGTTAATCAACTGACTAATCATATATATAGTCAATAAATATCCCAATTTTATTCCATAATAAGATTTATTATGTGGCGCACTATTGTGGAGGACACCTACTCCAACAATCTCCCACTTGTCTG